>MDKI01137630.1:0-10005 GCA_005239505.1 Nicotiana paniculata | reverse complement strand
CCTTCTCTTCGAGGTAATTTCGAGCCCTTACCCGATCTTTGGTGATGTAAACTAGTTGAACCATATTCATTTGAAAAATAAGTACCCTAACGCACCTTAAAATCATTAGGTGGCGACTCTTCTCTTTTAATACTTCCTCAAAAGAGTTGTCACATGTCGAAACCCGATTTTGCAATAAAAAGGGGCGCGACAATATGGCGACTCTGCTGGGGATTCTTAGGCTCTTACCATAGCAAATTTAGCTTATATGAATTAGTTTTCTTGGATAAACGTGCTTCCTTCTTATTTGCTGCTACATGAACATCCCCCTTATATTTTCCTTTTATTTGTCTAATTCATTGTTACATGCACATCCCTCCCCTATTCTCCCTTTATTTGAATTCGTGGTAATATGCAAATCCTTTCCCTTCTCCACCCTTCCTTTCTCAAATTGGCTATAACATGCATATCCCTTTTCCTAGTCATACTTATTTGCTCTAAGTTGTTCTTCATTGGTTTTAAAATTACTATATCATGTCTCTCCCCACCCTTACTCCCTTGTTTACTTTATTATATTCCTCTTATTCTGCGAACTAACTTCTTCTTCTTTTCTTTCTTTTTACGTCATTTATGTCTTATCTTAATACTGTATTAATCCACTCGTGCCCAATTAATACCATAGCGGAGCTTTATGAGTGTCCGTGCTCTTCCAAAATTACCCTTTTAATTGGAAAGGCTTATTTGCGGCAAACTAGTCGATCAGCGGTGCAGTTGACGGTTCTGTGCCTTTTCCTCTCAAGTTGTCCACTTGAGAGTAATAGTCTAGAACCTTCTAGAAACCTCGCTCCAATATCAACTGTGCATGCATAATCTCAAACCTAGCATGAGTTAGAACGTTGTCCGCATGATAATCCGCTAAGATAAGCCTTGTCCAAAGTCTAATGGGATTTCAATAATCCCAATGGACACCATCATGTTATGTGCATTACTTGGAGAAAGTATGCCAGTATGTTGATCATTAATGTGTAAATAGTCAGATCCGTAGGGGAAAGCTAACTCTATCTGTTTTGTAGAAAATGAGGCACGAAGTCCCCAGGTTCGGCATGGTTTAAAACATCCCACCTTTGCTGCTTGATTGGTGGAAGAACCTCTCACCTAGTAACAAGAATCATGTGAAAAGGGTCCGTGGAAACTTACCCTCCTTATTGGACATTCGGCCAAATAACGCAATGATTGAAGCAACCACTATCTTTTGGGATGATAAAAGAGTTGTCTTCCGCTTTGGTGACATAGAATTGACTCCTCTCTTATAGGAAATAGGAGTCTTCTCTAGGCTACCATGGGATAGTCCGGGTTTACTGGTACCAGAAAATCGCACTCCCCGAGGTTTCTTGAAAATGATGGGTTTCAAGAAAAATGATGAGTTACTCTGTCTGAAGAAGTCATACATACCATTTTAATTCCTTTATGAACGTTATGGGCATATCAAGGCATATTTCCTTCACCATGATGAACTTGCCATTACTTCTTTGGGTTGGACACACCGCCGAGTTTTTGTGTTAATTGTCTGTTTCTTGGGGTTGCTGATATTTCCAATGAAAGGGGAGATGATCCACACGCGCTTAGCCATGGTCGCTAGGACTTTAATGGAAGGAATTGAGGGACAAACTTACACTATCATCCCCATGATCTTGGTTGAAATGTACCGAGCTCTAGATCAATGCAAAAAGGGGTATGGGCACTTCGAGGGCTGGAATTTGTTGCTGCAGGTGTGGTTATTAGAACATTTCCAGATAGGTGAATATAGTCAAGATCTTCTGCGACGACCATTGAATGACTACATAGCCTACCATCATCCAAGAATAATGAAATTTATTCTAGATAGGTTTGCACAACCTGGGAGTGTTGTGAGCTGGGTGCGCTTCTTCAGATATTTGACTGACGAAAAGGTACATTGGATGTTTGAATGGTTCCCTAGAAGCGAGTTCATCATCAGGTCAAGAGAAACCACTCATCTAGTGCTGATCGAGTTAAGAGGAATCTATCCTTATGCTCCTATAAGGGTAATGAGGCAAGAAGGGAGAAAACAGGTTATACCTCGGGTTTCCAATAGTCCAGTACAAAGCAGACTTTAAAGGGAACATCATTCCATTCAAATTCGAGGCACAACATATGTGGAATCAAAAGGTCATTGTGGAGAAAGATACTATCGAGCCAGACAGGTATCATGCAGGCCATGTGTACTTCTACCCATCATGGTTGGTAGATGATATAGCGGGAGATGTCAAGCCAGGGATTAATCTGAAAAATAGGGTTATAGATGATGTTGCTGAAGCACAAGTCAAGTATAGGATGCTGCTTAAAAAGGTCTTCGAGTCTGAAGCTAGGCATTTGAAACATCACAAAGTGGATATGGAAGCAATCAATGAATGGAAAGAAATTGCTACTAAATCAATAGAGAGATTGGAATATTTGGAGCAAGGGTTAATGGAACTTGAGTAGAAGATGAGGAAAAAGCTCTCGGATTGTAAGAATATGGAAGGCAACGAAGGAGGGCATCTAGCAAGGGCTTATCTACTATTAGGCATGCGCGACCCGGGGAACCTGATTGATGGATCCAAGAAGGCCAAGAATGGAGAAGGTCCCTCTAGGGCCAAGTAGATTAGGAAACAATGTTTTTACCGCTTTCTAGATACGATTAGATTTTGATTGTAATAAGGCAAATGCCATTAGTGACTATTTTCTCATTATTGTCGTATTAGTAAGGATTTGGCTCATTTTCGCATTAATGAAATGATGCAATTATTGGCATCAATTTTCTCCAAATCTATGTGTCGCTTAGACCTACCTCGGGCACAATAAGGTCCCTCAAATTAGGACGCGCATTTATTACATACATGTTTAAATATCGCAAAACATTCTTTTAATACTCCTTACTGACTTGGTTACCTTTATTTTTCTTTGTTTATTCCCATTCCCCAAGGTTGGTTCGTGCATACTGGAATCGTCAACATAACACACCAGATTCAGAGGTACTCCCCCTCCTCCTCCACCAAGTGATCCCAAAAACAAAGGAAAATCCAAAATGGATGATATGAGCGGTATTAGGAAAGACAATGCTACCAATACAGAGAATATTGAAACTTCAGATGGTCGGATTACTCCAGCGCAGAATGATCTGGTCTTACGTTTGGAAAAGAAAATATTGGAGCTACAAGGGGATCTTGAGCAGGTGCGGAACTTGACAAACCTTTCCCTCACCCTAAACATTCCCGAGATTAACGAACAAAACGCAAACGCGCAAAACCCGACACCTTCCCAAAACACAGAAAACCAAAATCTGTAAAATCCTCTCGCGCCTCATCAATACACCACACCTCCTCAAACCATAATCATCCACTAATACCTACCCCTCCACAGCACCATCACCATCCAACTCAGTATCCACAAACCACTACTTACCACACTTCTCAAAACGCACCATTACCTACCCCTGATCCCAAAACTCAACCAACAACCACCACTATGCCCAGATTCCTGGAGTCCATTAGAGAAATCCCATATATGTGGAAACCTTACCCCATACCTCGCAACAAACCCTATACATACCTGAATCCGCCGAGAAAGACATGCTCATTAAGAACATGGCAGAAGAACTCAAGAAACTTACTAGCAGAGTTCAAAGTGTCGAAGGGGTTAAAGGCATTGAGGGTTTGAATTATGAAGATTTGTGTATTCAGCCAAATGTAGAACCGCCAGAGGATTAAAAACCTCCTAAGTTCGAAATGTTTGACGGGACTGGCGATCCAAAGGTGCACTTGAGAACGTATTGGGACAAAGTTGTGGGGGTTGGCAAGGATGAAAGAATCGGCATGAAGCTATTCATGAGGAGTCTCACTGGAGACTCCTCAGGTTTAATACAAAAAATGCACCAGATGTTTTCTACATTCAGAACCTCAAGAAGAAGCCAACGAAAACTTTCCGCGAGTATGCTACTCGGTGGAGGTCTGAAGCTGCAAAAGTAAGGCCATCACTGGAAGAGGAACAGATGAATAAATTCTCGTCAGGGCTCAGGATCCGTAATACTACGAAAGACTGATGGTTATTGAAAACCATAAATTTTCTGATATCATCAAGTTGGGGAAAAGAATAGAAGAAGGGATTAAAAGCGGAATGGTGACAAATTTTAAAGCACTCCAAGCCACAAATAAAACCTTACAGTCAGGAGGTATCTCCAAGAAGAAAGAAGTAGGGGCAGTGATGGTAGCCCAAGTTCCAAAGTCTCCTCTTACATACCAAACACCCCCACCCACATATCAGCCTTCACCTCCCAGATACCAATAACCTGCTTCCACTTACCATACTTATAACACCCAACCAGCATACTACCACTCACCACCAGCCCGCCAAAATTATCAAAAACCTAGACTAAATTTCGACCGCAGACCACCCAGACAATAGACCCCAATTGTTGAACCCATAGACCTAATGTACGAGAGACTGAAGGCTGTCGGTTATGTCACTCCCATTCCCGTTGTTGCTATGGAAAACTCCTCCCAGTGGATTAATCCAAATAAGACATGTGCCTATCACTCAGGCATGAAGGGTCATACTATTGATGAATGTCGCACTTTGAAGGATAATATTCAGACGTTAATCGACACTAAAGTCATACAGGCAAAGGATGCTGCACCCAATATCCGTAACAATCCTCTCCCGGATCACATGGGTGAAGGGGTAAACGTGATAGATACCGATGAAGAATGGGACTCAGAAGGGTCAATTGGACTCATTCAATAAGGGGATAATACTAAGACATCTCCAGTCATTCTCAAACCTATCGTGGTACAAACCCAGGCACCGATTGAGGGTGAGGTAGCTGCACCAAATCTGTTCGAGGTTGAAGTGACAACACCCTTCACTGTGGTGGTAGCACCTACACCGTCCTTTAAATCTAATACCTTGGGACTATATTTCGAAATCAAGAATAAAAGGAAAGGCAAAAATGGAAGAAAGAGGTGTGGCACAAGGCATGACCAGAACTGGTAGGCTTTATACACCCGAGCATCTGGGAGGAACAAGCAAAGAAGCCGCTTCTAAGCCGCCTGTTATTGACTAGCCCATATGATCTTTGGAGAAAGGTGCAGGCGAGAGAATATTTTGTGGTTGATCATCTGAAGAAAACCCCTGCTCAAATATCCATTTTATCACTGTTGCAGAACTCCGAGGCGCATTGGAATGCCATGATGAAGGTATTGAACGAAGCCTATGTACCCAATAACATCACCAGTTGAGAGATGGCAAACACGGTGGGGTAAGTGTTGGAAAGCCACAAGATCACTTTTCATGAAGGCGAGCTACCAACGGAAGGATTAAGTCACAACAGGGCACTGCATATCACGGTGCGATTTGAGGACAAATTCATTGCCAGGGTCCTGATAAATGGGGGTTCGAGTCTCAACATCTGTCCACTAAGTACTTTGAAAAGGTTGGGTAAAGGTCTACACGAGATACGACAGGGAGTATGAATGTGAAAGTATTTGATGGGTCCCAAAGGGCCACAATTGGGGAGACCAACCTCAGCCTACAGATGGGACCGACATGGTTTGATGTTGAGTTCCAAGTGTTGGATATATCCGCTACATACAATCTATTGCTGGGACGGCCTTGTATACATGTCGCTGGGGCCATAGCTTCTACTCTATATCAGGTCATGAAGTTTGAGTGGAACCATCAGGAAGTGATCATCCATGTGGGATGGAAGTACCAGTTATACCAATCAGACTATTCTGATCATCGAGAATAGAAAGAAGTTGTCTAGAAAAACATACTATCGCATCGAGCATGTCAACACAATTGAGAAAGACAAATGGTGGAGCAACAAGATAGAAAGCATATTGGCATGGACAGGGTATGAACCTGGCAAAGGTCTCGGAAAGAATCTCCAGGGGATCACCAAATCAATACATCTAAAGTGTCACAGCACAACCTTTGGTCTGGGGTATGAATACACCTGGCACGAGTATCAGAATTGGTCGCCACCATGGTGTGGTCCTTATTACCCTCTAAAGCAACCAGTACCATATTTGAGTCAGTCAATTCATCAAGCTGACATGATGTGGGGGTCCGAAGAAGACGAACTTCTAGCCAGCATAAGGGATATGTTCCTGGATGATGAAGACGTGGATTGCAGTGTGATAGTTGAGGAGGGGGAGGAGGAAGGCCTCATTATTCAGGCAATGGAGAAGGGAGCTGCTCTCAGGAATTGGACTGCTTCACCGTCAAGGGCCCTTCGAGTTCCTGGGTAGCCTGGCAATTAGCATCATTTATTTTTGAAAGCAATTTTATGGGCATTTAAGACATTTTCAGTTTTTGTTTTTTTAAACGTTTTTGTTTTGAAATAATTGCTCGAATCACTTAATTGCATTTGTTTGAAGTTTTTAAGTAGTTATCAATGGATTGTTGTTTTAGTATTTATTATTATCCTTTACATTTTCTCTCTACAGCGTTATTATTACTTATCCTGATGAACCTACGACTGTGACATGTAATGAGACAACGCAACATAAGGATGGTGATTCAGAGGATCTGGAAGAGGATAAAACCCGAGGAAATTGTCAGAGAGGTGGAAAATTTTGAAAAGAAGCCTAAATCCAATTTGGATGAGACTGAAATAATTAATTTGGAAGACCCCGAAACAGTCAAGGAAACTCGTGTAAGCATCTACCTATCGCCGTCAGAGAAAGAAGAGTACATCCAGTTTTTGAAAGAGTAAGAGGATATTTTTGCATGGTCTTATGATGATATGACTAGTTTGAGCACGTCCATAGTGGCTCATAAACTACCGACCAACCCTATGTGTCTACCTGTAAAGCAGAAGCTCAGAAAGTTCAAGCCAGATATGAGTCTAAAAATAAAAGAGGAAGTCACCAAGCATATCAAAGCTAAGGTTCTCAGAGTAGTTTAATATCCAACCTGGTTGGCTAACATCGTGCCAGTTCTGAAGAAGGATGAGAAAGTCAGAGTATGTGTCGACTATCGGAATTTAAACAGAGAAAGTCCCAAAGATGATTTCCCTTACCCAATATACATATACTGATCGACAATTGTTCCAAGTATGAACTCCAGTCCTTTGTGGATTGCTTCGCGGGATATCAACAGATTTGAATGGATGAAGAGGATTCTGAAAAGACAGCCTTCATTACACCATGGGGAGTGTATTGCAACAAAATGAAGTTGTTTGGCCCAAAGAATGTTGGATCCACTTACATGAGAGCCTTGACAACCATTTTCCATGACATGATACACAAGGAGATAGAGGTACACATGGACGACGTCATCATCAAATCCAAAAAGGGTACAAATCACATAGCAGATTTGAGGAAATTCTTTGATCCACTTCGAAGGTACAATTTGAAAAAAAATCCCGCAAAATATGCCTTTGGATTCCCTGCTGGAAATCGATTAGGGTTCATCATCAGCCGCCGAGGAATTGAGCTAGACCCGTCAAAGGTCAAGGCTATCCAAGACTTGCCATCTCCAAAGAAAAAGAAAGATGTGATGAGTTTCTTAGGACGTCTCAATTACATCAGTCGTTTCATAGCACAATCAACTGTGATTTTTGAACCAATTTTCAAAATGTTGAAGAAAGACGCTACAACAAGTTGGACTGAAGAATGTCAGAAAGCCTTTGACAAGATCAAAGAATATTTGTCCACACCACCAGTCCTGGTCCTATCAGAACCTGGGAGACCTCTGCTACTCTATTTATCTGTACTAGATGGGGCTTTCGGATGTGTCTTTGTACAACACAATGAGACAGGAAGGAAAGGACAGTCCATTTACTATCTGACAAAGAAGTTCACACCCTACGATGCGCGGTATTCTTTGCTGGAACGCACATGCTGCGCTCTGACATGGATAACTCAAAAGTTGAGGCACTACTTCTGTGCCTACACCACATATATCATATCAAGGATGGATCCGCTAAAATACATCTTCCAGAAACCCATGCCTACAGGGAAATTGGCGAAATGGCAGATACTACTGAATGAGTTCGACATCATCTATGTAACTCAGAAAGCGGTCATGGGACAAGCATTGGCGGATCATTTGGTAGAAAATCCTGTAGGAGGAGAATACAAACCACTGAAAATGTGTTTTCCCGATGAAGAGGTATCATCCGTAGGAGAAGATATTACCGAAACCTACTATGGTTGGAGAATGTTCTTCGATAGGGTTGCAAATTTCGAAGGAGTGGGTATTGGAGCAGTTTTGGTAGCCGAGACAGGTCAACATTATCCAGATCCGCAAAGCTCAAATTTCTATGTACCAACAATATGGTATAATATGAGGCTTGTATCTTGGGACTCAAGTTGGCCATTGACATGAACGTTTAGGAATTGTTGGTAATCGGTGATTCGGACCTTTTGGTACATCAGTATCTAGGAGAATAGGCTACAAAGAATACCAAAATACTGCCATATTTGTACTATGTACAAGAATATATGAAGAGATTCACAAATATAGAGTTCAAACATGTTCCGAGAATCCATAATGAGTTCGCAAATGCATTGGCCACTCTATCTTCCATGATACAACACCCAGACAAGAATTTCATCGATCCTATTCCATTAGGGATTCATAATCAACCATCTTATTATGCTCATGTTGAAGAAGAAAGTGATGGAAATTCTCATGTTGAAGAAGAAACTAATGGAAATCCATGGTTTCATGACATCAAAGAATATTTGGCAAAAAGAGAGTACCTGGAGCATGCAAATCATACTCAGAAACGCACACTCCGAAGATTATCCTACCACTTCTTCCAAAGTGGAGGAATCATGTACAGAAGGACTCCGGATCTGGGGTTATTACGGTGTGTCGTCGCCAAGGAAGAATCCAAATTGCTCGAAGAGATACATGCCGGAACTTGCAGACCACATATGAATGGCATTGTCTTAGCTAAGAAGATATTAAGAGCAGGATATTTCAGATGACTATGGAAACGGACTGCATCAGGTATGTCCAAAAGTGTCATCAATGCCAAGTTCATTTGCTACCCTATCCTTTCAGTGATTATCACAATGTGTGTCCCCCCATCATGTCTAAATACTTATTAACATGGCACTAGGATGTATACTTAACTTAATTTGGATCTTTAGGTCTCAACTAGTTTAACTTCATGCATCTGTACATGATAATCTATGTATGCATGTAAACATGTTTCTTCTCCTAATTCTTTCAATATGAGGTTGTCTATGCGGTACTTTTCTATGTGTGGGAATCCTGCTAAAACCTACAGGCCTGCTTGACTAGTTGCTCTGTATGCTCAACTTGGTGTATCACTTGATTTATGTCCCTCTATCACTATCCACTCTCCTTACTTGCTACTCATGCTATTCTGAATTCTCATTCTTAGCCGACTGAAAGCCAAGGTTATCTAGGTTCTATTGTTGGCCTCCCTATTGCGAGCACTGCTCGGGGTCAATTAAGGACCTTGTGAACTCTGACACACTAGGGCTTGGTCCTAGTCACTCCCTCAACCTCCAAAATTGTTCCTACTATTATGCTTCCCTGTCATGTATTGTGTATCTATATTGGTTGTTCCAAGTGGTGCAACACTTGGTGTTGTGGCTAAGTGAATTGGTTTGAACTCTTCCATGGACCCTTGAGTCGTGTATTGAACGTGGCTCTTTCTTGAAGGCCTGGGTACGCTGTGTAAGAGATATTGAAGGCCCAACAATTCTAGGCATTTATTTATTTTATTTGGGCCTACTGTGGGCTTGCTCACTGTTATGTAATATGGTTACCTTACTCACTATTGGGCCTTTAATAATCTTTGTATAAACAATTGGGGTTGTTAGTAAAAGGGAATGGGGTAGATTTTAATATTTACCTGTTATGGGTAGATAGCATACCTATATGACTTAACAATGTGTTTGCTATATGTGTCGTCTACTCTATATGCACACTGTAGAAATCATGCCATTAGGAGAAGCACACACTCACACTACTTGTCTACTA
>ML303365.1:0-48809 GCA_005239505.1 Nicotiana paniculata | reverse complement strand
CCGAGTTAACAGAATTCCTTACTCGGATTTCTGGTGCGCAGACAAATTAAAACAGAGTCAAAACTTCCTCGGTTTGGGATTTCAATAAATAAACGGTGTCCCGGAACACCGTAAAAAATCCGGGTGGAGACTCTGAAAACTAAAATAAATCCCAAATCTGAATAATGTCACTTTAATTAGAAAAACTCCCTTATTACCCCTTCATTAATACGGGGGTAGTAGGAAAACGGATGTGTGACAGAGGAGGCTCCAAAAAAGAATTCGGGTGGGGACCCCGAATGACCAGAGGTCAAGATTATTTCTTGACCAACTGCTACTACACCGGATGGGGCCGCCGAGACCCTGAAGATAGATCAGAGTGCCCCGAGTGACTTGCTGGGGGCCATGACAGCAGGTCAAATGCCTTCACTGTTATCCTTTTCCGAGCAGGCAATAAGAGAGGCCCGGGAGTTGAAGACCCCTTATATTGGCGGAGGTTCCAGTGTAGGTGATACCTTTCGGGATTGCTTTACTGGGGTCGATGATGCCTCTGATATCTGTGATGCTTCTATCCTTTTAAAAGAGGCCCAACGTCTCCTTTCTCGGGTAAGTGTTGGTTGCTGTAATTCTTTTCTTGACTCATTTCTTTCTCCGAATCTAACTTGCATTTCCTTTCTCGTATCGGCCTCCGCTAAGTTTCGAGATGAACTTAGCTAGTGTGAGACCGAATTCCAGAAGGTCTCGGAGGAGAGGAACGCTCTGAAGCTAATATGTGGCCAAAAGGACGAAGCCGTAAAGGACCTTCAAGAGGATCTGGCCAAGGCTCGTGAAGAGGAGGCCGAACTAGACAAGAAGGTAATCATCCTTTTGATAAAGTATGGACTCAACCCTACTATGAAGGCTAATAACTTCACTGTCTCAGCTGCAGCAGAAGGTGGAAAAGATCGAGCTGCCTCGAGGAGAGGTCGATCAGGTCAAGGCGGACTGTGATTGGTGGAAGGAGAGTATGTACCGCTTGTCTATAAAAAAAGATACTACCTCGGCCAAACTGTCATCAGTCGAGGCCCAACTTCGAGGAATAAAAGAGAAAAGCTCGGCCCAGGCCAAGAAGATTGGGGAGCTTCAATCCGGGCTCACTGAGGCCAAGGCGGAGATAGAGAAGACCAAGGTCATGGAGGACAAGTCCATCGCCATGTGCCGGGACGATGCTGAGGCTGATCAAATATAGCTAAAAGAGGCTTCCGATCGGGAGCAATGGAACAATTACCTGGAAAAGTGTCAATCCCGGAGGGAAACCCTCGAGGAAATCCATGCTCGAGGTTTTGACCTCTCCAAGGAGATAGCCCAGGTCAAAGTTCTCGAAGCCGAAGCCAGACATCTTGCCTCCTCCTATGGCGAGGATGATGATGAAGAAGGCAGCCAGGACAGATTCGATGAGGGGCTTGAAGAAGAAATTACTCCCCGGGAAGCTTCTCGAGAAGGAGTTATTCTCGAAGAAGCTGATCAAGAAGGAGTTGCTCCTGGGGAAGTTTCTCCCGAAGGAGAGGTCGGCCCCGACCGTAGTTATGACTTATCTTTTTTTTCCCTTTTGTAAGACCTTGATCGGTCTCTTGTACATATCATTCAGTATATAAAAGAAAAAAACTTCTTTTTTTTGAATACCTTCGTAATTTTATGTTCGAATATGTTCTATGCCTTTACCTTGTGAAAATTTTATTGTTGTAGTCTTTGTAGTCGAGTGAACTCTATCTCGGGCTTAAATTAAACCCTTAGTTTTTTTAGGTAAGTAAAAGAGAATCCCCGAGCTCAATAATAGGTTTCGAAATTTTGGATGGCTTAATTGATGCCATGACTGTATTGTTCTAACTAAGTTCGAGTAAGTTTTGAACTTAGAATAAAACAAACCCTTAGGTTTTTATCAAGTAATGGTTAAGTTTCGAACTTACAGTAACATACCCCTTAAGGTTTTATGATGAATCCTCGAGCTATTTAAGTCGACTTTATTCGAGCTCGGAATAGTGGAACCCTTAGGTCCAAATTGAATGAGAGCAAGGTCTCGAATTCTAAATGTATTAGCCCTTAGGCTCTTTAGATCGAGTCGATGTGGCCTCTAAAAGATGGCTATTATTTCCCCCTTTCGGCTTAAAGACTTAGTAAAAATTTCATTATGCCTTAGCATGTTTGTTTTAAGATAGTTTGGTACCTCTTAAGGTTTTTCAAGAACTGATATTATCGAAGCCTTTTTGGTTTTTTGAGGGTTGATTTTATTGAATCCTTTTTTGATTATTTGCCGAGGGTATCCTTTAACCGGTTTTTTAAAGAATTTTGAAGGCCTATTGCTTATTGCGGAATTCAGACGTCTCCGAGCCGCATTATTTCGGCTGTAGCCTTTAATTCGGCCATAGCCTTTGGGTATGCCTCTTGGGATTATTTCCCAATAACATTCTAAACTTGTTCGAAATGTCAGTCCCCGAGGTTAGTGGCCTTAGCCTATAGATTGAGGGGTGCCTCTTTGAGCTCTTATTATTTCAAGTTTAGATAATTCGAATATGCCTATTGCCGATGGAAGTCCCCGAGTGTTCGAGTTATATTCGTACCCGGCTCTTGGGCCATTTCTCACAAAATCATAAGTACGAGATTTACATAGTAGAGAATTTGCTTCAAGACACAAGATGTTTGATAAAGAAAGAATGCTTCTTTGAATAATTTTTACATGCGTACATGTTTTTCCATCAGGGTTCGACTAATCTATATGGACACTTTGGCCCATTACAAAGTGTCCTATCGAGGTCCTTTGACACGAAGTAATTTCCTCGAAAATATAATATCTGAGGGTCATGCCCCTAGTATTCGAGGTTGATTACAAAGAAGCCTTGGATACTGTTGAATTGTCCTCATGTAGCACATAATTGTTTCCTCGTTAAAAACCTTGCCGGGAAAACCCATTTGGGATAAAAACCGATCTAAGGGAAACAGAGTGCAACGCATACTTTAAAACCCGAGGTCTCGATGCTTTTGGTCGAACTCCTGCAGTGAGTTAGTGACGAATATATATAAATGAAAGAAGGGAGAAAGTCATACCTTAACAATAGTATCGCTTGAGAAGTGATATGTTTGAGTTGTTTGGCAGTGATTCCCCGTTCCTCGTTCCGAGTTTATAAGACCCTTTTCCGACTATATCGAGGACTTGATAGGGTCCTTCCCAATTCGGGCCGAGTTTCCCTTCATTAGGATCTCGAGTGTTGATAGTGAATTTCCTTAGGACTAAGTCCCCGACTCTGAAGTGGCGAAGGTTGGTTCTTCTATTGTAGTATCTTTTGATTCGCTGATTTTGTGTAGCCATTCGAACGAGTGCAGCTTCTCGTTTTTCATCTAACAATTCAAGTCTAGTATTCATAGCCTCGTGATTCGATTCCTCTGTTGTATGTCGAAACCTGGCACTGGGTTCTCCAACTTCAACTGAAATCAAGGATTCGGAGCCATATACTAAGGAAAATGGAGTTGCTCATGTGCTGGACTTCGATGTTGTTCGATATGCCCAAAGGACTTCGGGCAGAATTTATCTCCATTTCCCTTTATCTTCGTTCAACCTTTTCTTCAGGTTTTGGATAATGGTCTTGTTCTTCAATTCAGCATGTCCGTTCCCACTATGGTGATACGATGTTGACAATATCCTATTTATTTTATGGTGTTCGAGGAATTTCGTTACTTTGCTGCCGATAAATTGTTTACCATTGTCGCATACTATTTCTACGAGTATCCCAAAATCGACATGTGATGTGATCCCAGATGAAATCTATCACTTCTTTCTCTCTGACTTTCTAGAAAGCCTGTGATTCAAACCATTTAGAGAAATAGCCAGTCATAAACAAAACAAATTTAGCTTTACCTGGGGCCGACGGTAGTGGGCCGACGATGTCCATCCCCCATTTCATGAATGGCCACGGGGATAGAACCAAGTGAAGTTATTCTCGGGGCTGGTGGATCATCGGTGCAAACCTTTGACATTTATCGCATTTTCGAATAAACTCCTTAGAGTCTTTTTCCATGCTATCCCAGTAGTATCATGCTCTAATGACTTTGCGAATTAGTGACTCGGCGTCGGAATGGTTCCCACAGGTGCCTTTATGGACTTCTCGTAGAACATAATTGGTGTCTCTCTGTCCCAAACACACTGCCAATGGTCCATCGAATGTCCTTCTGTATAACGTTCCATCCTCGTCTAATGTGAAACGAGCAACTTTAGTTCGTAGGGACCTTGATTCTTTAGGGTCCGAGGGGAGCTTCCCATCTCTCAAGTACTCGATGTATTTATTCCTCCAGTCCCAGGTTAAGCTTGTAGAGTTTATTTCGGCATGCCATTCCTCGACCACAGATCTCGAGAGTTGAACGACAGTCCCCAAGTTGATCTCATCTTCCTCGACCGATAATCCCAAGTTTGCAATTGCATCGGCCTCACTGTTTTGTTCTCGAGGTATATGTTGTAAAGTCCATTCCTTGAAGCGGTGCAAAGTTACCTGCAACTTATCCAAATACCTCTTCATTCTATCCTCTCAAACTTTGAAGGCTTTGTTTACCTGGTTCACTACCAGCAAAGAGTAACACTTAGCTTCGATGACTTCCACTACCAAGATTTTAGCTAGTTTGAGACCTGCAATCATGGCCTCATACTCGGCCTCGTTGTTAGTCAATTTAGAAGTTTCAATGGATTGTCTAATAGTGCTACCTGTGGGCGGCTTCAAAACGATGCCGATCCCGGACCCCTTCACATTCGAAGCACCGTCTGTGAAAAAGGTCCATACCCTTGTTGACATACCTAATTTCAATAAAAGTTCCTTTTCGAATTCAGGTACGAGGGTTGGCGTGAAATCGGTCACGAAGTCCGCTAAAATTTGTGACTTGATGGCCGTTCGGGGTTGATATTTGATATCGTACCCACTGAGTTCAATGACCCATTTGGCCAATCGGGTCGATAGTTCGGTCTTGTGCAAAAAATTACAGAGTGGGTAAGTGGTTAATACACATATGGGGTGACATTGAAAATATGGTTTTAACTTTCTAGAGGCGCTTATCCGTGCAAGTGCCAATTTCTCTAAGTGTGGATAACTAGTCTCTGCTTCTCCTAAGGTTTGACTTACATAATAAATAGAAAACTGCGTACCTTTCTATTCTCGAACTAGGACATCACTTACCGCGATTTCGGATACTGCTAAGTACAAGTAAAGTTCCTAATATGCTTTCGGACTGTGAAGCAGTGGTGGGCTCGACAGGTATCGCTTCAATTCTTCCAATGCATGTTGACATTCCGGAGTCCAGGAAAAATTGTTCTTTTTTTTTAGTAGAGAGAAAACCTGTGGCTTCGATCCGATGACCTCGCTATGAATCGGCCCAAAGCCGCTATTCATCCAGTCACTCTTTGTATGACTTTTACATTGTCCACGACGGTGATGTCTTCGATGGCCTTGATCTTGTCGGGGTTGATCTCGATCCCCCGGTTTGATACCATGAAGCCGAGGAATTTACCCAAAACAACCCCGAAAGCACATTTATCGGGGTTGAGCTTTATGTTATATTTCCTTAAGATCTCGAACGTTTCTTGCAAATGAGCCAAATGGTCCTCTGCGTGCAGGGACTTAATTAGCATGTCATCAATATAAACTTCCATTGACTTACCTATTTGTTCTTCGAACATTTTATTTACTAGGAGTAGGTAAGTAGCTCCCGCATTTTTTAGCCGAAGGTCATTACACTATAAAAATATGTTCCATACTTGGTGATAAACGGAGTATTTTCTTGGTCTTCCGGGTCTATTTGGATTTGATTGTACCCGGAATAGGCATCGAGAAAAGTAAGGATCTCGTGGCCGGCCGTGGCATCGATCATGCGGTCGATATCAAGTAGTGGAAAAGAATCTTTTGGACATGCTTTGTTTAAGTCCTTATAGTCTACACACATTTTAAGTTTGTTCCCTTTTTTAGGGACTACAACTACATTGGCTAACCATTCGGGGTATTTTACCTCCCGAATGGACTCTATATTGAGAAGTTTAGTTACCTCGTCCTTTATGAAGGCGTGCTTTACCTCGGACTAGGGTCCTCTCTTTTGCTTCACCGGTCTGAGCTTAGGGTCTAGGCTTAATCGATGTGTCGTTATCTCCAGTGGGATCCCTGTCATGTCTAAATGGGACCATGCAAAACAGTCTATGTTATCAATAAGAAATTGAATAAGTTTTTTCCTGAGTTCGGGGGTTAACCTCGTTCCCAGGTATACCTTTCGCTCGGCAGGTACTCAATTAGTATAACATGTTCCATCTCTTCAACCGTTGATTTTTTAGCATCTGATTCTTGGGGAACAACAAAGGTTCGAGGGGTTAGGAAGTCCTCCTCTTCTTATTCTACTACCTGTTTCTCCGATTTGGTCGAGGATGGGGGCGGTGATTGCTATTTGGCTGCCTGTTTATATTTGGTGCTCGATCTTCCGAGGTTGACAGTGTCAAGACTGGTGTTACTTCATCGACTGCAAGCATTTCTTTTGCAACATGTTGTTCCCCGTATACTATTTTTACACCATCCGTCGTCGGTAACTTCAACGTTTGGTGGAGGGTCGACGGTACTGCCCTCATTTTGTGGATCCAAGGCCTTCCGAGTAGTGAATTATATCTTATGTCGCCTTCGATTACATGGAACTTAGTATCTCAGATGGTTCTGGCCACGTTCACTGGTAGGATAATCTCCCCCTTAGTTGTTTCACTGGCCATACTGAAGTCGTTTAGGACTCGAGATGCAGGTATGATTTGATCATGCATGCCGAATTGCTCCACGACCCTCGACTTGATGATGTTCGCCGAGCTACCTGGATCTACTAAAACACGCTTAACTTGAAATTTATTTAATAAGATAGAAATTACCAGAGCGTCGTTGTGTGGCTGAGAAATGCCTTCTGCTTCTTCGTCATTGAATGATAAAGTGCCTTCGGGCACATAGTCTCTGGTTCATTTCTCTCTAGTGGTCAACACCCTAGTGTGTTTGAATATGTGTCCTTGTGGAACGTCGACCCCACCTACGATCATATGAATGACATGTTGAGGTTCTTCTTGTTCATTCTTCCTATTAGCATCCCTTTCCCTGAAGTGATTCTTAGCTCGATAGCTGAGCAATTCTCGAAGATGGCCCTCATTGAACAGGCGGGCTACCTCCTCCCTCATTTCCTGCACTCCTCGGTCCTATGACCGTGTGTGCCATGATATTTGCAAATTAAATTTGGGTTCCTTTGAGAAGGATCGGTCTGTATGGGTCTGGGCCATCTTGTGTCTTTGATCCTCCCGATAGCCGATACAATGCCTGATGCATCGATGCTAAAATTATATTCTGATAGTCGAGGTGCCTCTGTGGGATCTGCATACTTGTCAAAACCAGTCTTGCTCATAATTCCCTGAGAACTTTTTCCTTGATCACCTCTTCGATCGTTCCGGGTGGAATTGCGTCCTGGAATGTTGTTACTTCGATCTGTAATATATGGTTGGTACCGATCTTTACTCGACCTTGGTTCTCTATCAACGTCCCTCTGATTTTTACCTATCGACCTGTTTGGATGTACTGAACCGGAAGGAGCTCCTAATTGGTCGTCCTCGACCCTGATCTTCGATTGATATCGATTGTGAACATCTGCCCAAGTTACATCTGGGTACTCGATCAAATTTTTTTTAACTGTCGTGACGCTATCGATCTCCGTTCATTCAACCCTTGGGTGAAATCTTGAACGGCCCAATCATCTGTGACCGGTGGTAACTCCATGCGCTCCATTTGGAATCAGGACACGAACTCTTTTAGCATCTCATTATCCCTCTTCCCTACCTTGAAGAGGTCCGATTTCCTTGTTGCGACCTTGATGGCCCCGACATGCGCTTTTACGAAAGAATCCGCCAACATGGTGAATGAATCGATGGAATTTGGTGGTAGGTTATGATACTAAATCATTTCTCCCTTCGACAGGGTTTCTCCGAACTTTTTCAACAGCACAGACTCGATTCGTCGTCCTCCAAATCATTTCGCTTAATGGCGCATGTGTAAGAGGTAACATACTCATTGGGGTCAGTGGTCCCGTTATATTTGGGTATGTCAGGCATACAGAACTTCTTTGGAATGGACTTCGGAGACGCGCTCGCAGGGAAGGGTTTTTGCACAAACTTCTTCGAATCCATTCCTTTCAATATTGGCGGTGCCTCCAGTATCTGGTCAACTCGAGAGTTGTAAGTCTCCACATTTTTATCATTGGCTTCGATCTTCTTTTCTCCTGTTTCAATTCTCTTGGTGAGCTCCCCGATCATTTTCATTACAGCTGGATTGGTCCCTTATGTTTTATCGCTCAATCTTTCCGGTACTGGCTCGGTACGACGAGTAATCTCTGGTTCGACCCTATTTGGGGCCATGTGATGATTTTGTAACTAAGCAATGGAAGTTTTTTTAGACTGAAGCATTTCGAATATCACTTGGAAACTGAGTCCTCCGTCTCCTCTGCCCTGTGTACCACGACCATAAGATCAGCCTTCTCTGCGTACACTTCCCTCGAGATCTGCTCCTAAGTCCACATTCAGAGTAACATGTGAACTAACATCGACTGGGTTGATGGGCGGTGCTCCTCCGAGATCGGCCTATGGTACCTCGATTAGTGGAGCAATTACATTTTCGTTTTCCCCGTAAAGTCCGAGGCCATTGTCACCGTGTGTGGATGCGTTTTGTGATTTTGACATGTTTTAACCTGAAAGCAAAAATTCTTGACAAATACAAGCGTAAAATAATGTGTTTTACCAGAATTAGTACTAAACAATCACTATTATCCTTAGCCCCACGGTGGGCACCAAATTGTTTACCCTGAAATTCGAGTAACAATTAAACTTGTATTGTGCTTTTAAGGATACGTGATCTAATTCAATACCAATTGATAAACAGTGAATTAAATGAATGAATTGGACAATAAAGTAAATCAAATCAGTGTATCAGTAATGCGTTCGACCTCGATTCGAGATGGTCTCGAGGTTGGATCAGAACAATAAGTAAATAGCAAGATAAATAGAGAGCAGTGTATATACCTTTTTTTTAGTGAATTTCAGATGGTACAAATGAATGAGGTTCCTCTTTACATAGTAGAGGAATCCTAAATAGGGTACAATTCTCATAACGTAAATAAATCTCATGATTAGTGCCAATAACCGTTTGATTCGATCTGTCCGGGATTTTCGCCGAGATCTTCTGTCGGTTGCTAATATCTCGACATTCTGTTATTATGCTTTACTCGAATTCGGTCATGCTCGGTCTCGATCTTCAGCGAGTACTCCGATCTTCATGTTCCATGATCTGCCATCGAGCTCGAGCCAGGTCCGTTACGAGCCTTCTCTCGAGGCAGTTCCTCATGTCTGCGAAATCGGGCATACTCGATTTCAACCGTATACAGAAACATTTTGTGTTAGTATTTCCTTCATCTTCCCACTTGACCGTTGCCTTTTGTTTCGGCATAGATGTCTCCATTTTCATCCAGATTTCTACATATGACCGTCGTGAAAAATGTATTTATACAAGTTAGTCATAAAATAATTACTGGTAAAATTTGATGGACTGTGAAAGCTTTGCAATAGGTTAAACTACATTGATAGTGCGAAAATCGATATAAACCTCAAGGTGACAAATGCTTGACAATTATATATTGAGTTGCCATACCGAAATCAAAATTGTTATTACACCCTAGCTGGCTAGCACATTAGAGATATTTCGTTTATCTCACATGTACAGTTTCAATGGTATACTTGTTTGCACATAAACTAGCTTAAGTTTTTTTTGCAAGATAAATCAAAAGTGGAATAGAGGATAAATCTTAACCAAACATAATTGACTCTAAATCAAACTACATTGGATATGAATATAAAAAAGGCACTAGTTTATTGAACTCTTCAAATAATTACAAAAAGGGGCTAACATGAATGACATGCTTACATCTTAGAAGTAATGTTCCATGCCTATGAGTATAAGAAGGAAAGAGATATCCCCTTGAGAGTGTTAGGTTAATTATTGCTGAAGTAGCTGGGGAAGGCTCATTTCTCCCTTTTTTGGATCCCCTTTTTCCGTGGAAGATCCCCCTATTTCTATCCCCATGTTTCCCTTTATCCAACATTTTTTAACCAATGGGTCCTCTGATGGTCATGTCGTCTTTGAAGCATTGTTCACGACGGGCGCTTAGCCACGCAAACCCCCCGTTGATTCGATCTCGGGTATGCTCGGTGACTAACGGGGTTGTACTCTGCAAGTTGTGACCATGGTTTGGTCGACTTTCACTGCATCTTTTAGTGACAGCCTAATGGACAGATTTTGACCTATACAGTTAGTCCCGCCGCCTATCAGGGTCACCTTCGGGCGAGCGCGGTGAGCGGACCGTGTCATCACAAATCGTCAAAATTTGAGCATTCGACCACCTCTGGATGGGCGCGTCGAGTGGATCTCGTCGCCCCCTAGGTCGAGGCCAGTTTTGGGGTGTGGGCGCACGTTCCTCAATGAGGAGAATATATGACGTTTTGAGGGAGAATGTCAGACCTGTATGTCAGTTGAAGTGACATTAATTCGTCAGGTGTCATTATGGCGCATGTTTTATATGGCGAGCGTCGCATCATTTCTTGTGCCCATTCCGTTGCTTTTTTTGAAAAAGGCAACGTTTCATCTTCGTTTAACCGAGATTTTTGTGCCTATAAGTAGGGGACTTTTGTCTTGATAGGGAATTATCCAAATCGAGTTTAAGCAGAAATCTTCGAAATCGCCAGCTATTTATCGTTCGTTCATCCTTTCTAGGAGTGTAAACAACTTTCGTAACTGCTATATATTTTTCCCATATTCTCGATTCTTGCTCCGATTTACAATGGCCAGTTCTTCGAACCCTAACCAAGTTGTCAATGTTCCGGTACTAGAGAATGTTGTCCCCTTTCTCGACGAGGAGACGAACTTGGTGGAAGACCAAGTTTTCTGATGGCAGATGAGGTGGTACCCCGTTCGGGGAAAGCTAGGAATGACTTTAACCATGCGGCTGAGGATGACCCTGCGCCGGCACTATCGGTGATGGATGTTGCGACACTTGCTGCCTTTAAAATCAAGTGGGGCATCCGGAGCATGTTGAACTTATCTCGGCGGGAGGTGATATATTTCACTTACATCGCCCAGGGTACTGTGCTTTCGATGCATATCCTTTCATCATTGAGTAAACACTCCCTCTTCCTCCATAACTCACCCCGTACATTTACAAGCTTTTTGTGATGCTGACCCAGTATGCTAAATTAGCCGGTTGTGACGTACCGCTCCGTCACATGATGCACCTCTTCGCCCCCCATTTCGAGAGGGGTACTATGTTGCACCTCCGCCATAGGGGTACGAAGAGTCTGGTGATTAGAATGGATGATTGGACCAATCATCGCTTCTGGGAGAGTTTGTTCTTTGTGCGTACGGAGCACCTGGTGTCCAAACCCGTCTGATTCCCCGAGGCGTGGAACTTTGCCCGTAAGTATTCCTTCGTTTCTTCTTGCTATGTCGATTGATTATTCATATCATGCAACCTTTTTCTGACGGTCGTTGATCATTCGTCCATTGTTTGTTGCAGCTGAGAGATCGCCTCCCCTACCTGTTGATGACATTCACGACTGGGTGGCTTTGGTCCTGCCACATACCGTGGGAATTCGTGATTGGGCATGCTTCCACGAGAGGTTCGGGCGTAGACCTACAGTTAGTTAGTCTCTTTGCTTTGGTTTTAATTGTACTCCCCCTTTGTGTATTTCTCTACATGCAGGGCTGCGTCTTGTTTTGATAGGTTGGAGAGGGTCGAGAAGAGTGAGGGCTCCCCCCTAGAGTTCCTTCAGCTGGCGGCTCCCGTACGACCCGCGCCGGTTACTCCTGTGAGAGATGATGATGGAACCTCAACCGTGGCAGTACGTTTGGAGGTGGCTCCCCAACCGGAGACTACGGTTCCATTCAGTTCGTGCCGCCGGTGAGTCCTCCCTTGTTGGCAGCGGAGAGACCCCGTCAAAAAGGCAGAGGATAATACCAGAGGAGGCTTCATTGACTGAGATGCCGTCACGGGGCGAGCCTGCTTCAATGGTTCCTGAGGCTGGGGTCGAAGTTGACCGGGAGGTAGTGGAGAGGCCCTCTGTGGACGCTCGTGAAGTTGACATGCCGGAGATGCGGAGTCCTGGGGTGGTCGTGACCATCCACAGCAGACCCTTGTCGTATCGACAGGACCGTGTCCCTCCTTCGACCGAAAATAAAGGGAAAGGTGTCATGGTTGAGGACTATGAGACCGAGTCCGACCTTGATCCTGATGATGTGAGGTTGTTCGAGCGGGGCTTTACCAGGACCGTGGTGATGGCTGAGGGTCCATCTCGTATTCTGTAGATACTGTCGGATCTTAATCTTTAACAGGATACGATAGAGCTCGTGCCGCAGTTTGACATCCTTTGTTCAGCTGCTGAGAGTGGAGCACTTCAGCCGATCATCGATTCTCAGTTGTCACGTGGTATAGCCGCGATGGGTCTGAGGGTAAGTTCCTCTTCCGTCTTCGTTTTGTGACTCTTTGCTTTCTCCAAACCTTACTTCCCTTCTTCTTCTTTTTTTTCATACTTACATGATGGAAGTTGAAAGTGCTCATAGGGCCGCGACACGGGCTGAGAATTTTCTGAAGATGGTTGAGAAATACCGGCGGTATCGCGACAGATGCCGTGAGTTGTTGGAGCGGCTTAGAGTGGGTGTTGGTACCCAGTCTACCAGGGAAGAGTTGGAGAGAAGGGAAGAGGATTTGATGCGGACTATCCGCAGATGCAGCAAGTTGGAGGAGATGCTACATGATAAGGATGAGGAACTTGAACTGGGAAAAGGGGTTGCTTCAGAGTGTGTGGATCTTCAGGACAGAGTGCAATCATTGCAGGCTGAGCTCGACCAGAGTGCTATCAAGGTGGAAGCTCTCAGTGCGGAATGGGCGCAAAATATGGCTGAATTGGAAGGGAAGGTGATCGCATTGGAGCAGGCTAAACGTTCTCGAGAGTCGACTTTGGCGAGAGCACCGGCGCTAGACAACGACATCCGTGTCCTCCGATATGAGCAGGAGTCTGAGAGGGCGACAACCACCTTGAGGGAGGCCAGGCTTGAGGAGCGCATTCGCGAAATTGACCAGGAGGCTTCGCATCTGGGGGATCAGGTTGTGGCTCTCAAAGCCGAGAAGGCGCGATTGTTGGCTCGGGTGGAGACCACTGCTACTTCCGTTCCTCGCCACTTGCATGAGTTGTGGGTTTACGCTGAAGCCCAATGGGACATATATAAGAGTTTGTGGGAGGAAGGGAGCGTTTTTGAGGCAGCCTTTGAGGGTGCTAGGGCGAAGGCACGTGAGGCCCGTGTCAACTGTGGTTATGATCGTCGTCGGAGGCTGGCGGGGATGCTGACGCGGACAATGGGCTTTCTGATGACGATGGCGAGGGAACCGATGGAGATGACACCGATTGAGGGCATTGTTGCAGTCTTTATATTTAGCTTTTTTTTACTTGTTTGTTTTTGTTTTTCCTTTCTTTTCTTCTTCTTCTTTTTTTGTTGGGTCTGTTCTGGCCTTTTGTAAGATGTAGTTGTCGCGTTTGTGAATGGAATGATTTCTCAATCTTTATTTGTGTATATCTTGGCTTTTATTTCGATATATTTCTTTGCATACTTGCGCGGATTTCTGGACTTTATTGTGGCGTTGGGTGTAGGTGATTCGAGCGAGATAAAATATACATGATTAAAGCGAGAACAAATGTAAATGATTCGAGCGAGGTCGAATGTAAGTGATTCGAACGAGGTCGAATGTAAGTGATTCGAACGAGGTCGAATGTAAATGATTCGAACGAGGTCGAATGTAAATGATTCGAGCGAGGTCGAATGTAAATGATTCGAGCGAGGTCGAATGTAAATGATTCGAACGAGGTCGAATGTAAATGATTCGGGTGAGTTCGAATATAAATGATTCAGGCGAGGTCAAATGCAAATGATTTGAGTCGAATATAAATGATTCGAGCGAGGTCGAATGTAAATGACTCGACGAGGTCGAATGTAAATGATTCGAGTGAGGTCGAATATAAATGATTCGGACGAGGTCGAATGTAAATGATTCGAACGAGGTCGAATGTATGTGGAGTGGGGCGGTGGAGTTGTGCGATGAGATGCTGCACGTTATCTTGTTGTTTCATTGGAGAATGTTGCATTGTTTGACATGTATATCCGAACAACTCTTCGCCTACCTATTCTCTTCATCGGTTCGGCAGGAGCAGACGATAGGCAGAGCGATGTCGGGGTTCGTCAGTTCCCAATGGGTTACGGCGGGTAACCGCAAGGCCGGCCCCAATGAGAGGTTGTATCGGTGACCTTTTGTGCTGGTTTGGGAGATGTCAAATTTTATTTGGATTCGGCGATGGACGATGGCCGCAAGGGTGTTATTTCGAGTGGGATTGCAACGAGAACCCGTTATAAAGTCGAGCAAGGTCGATCTTTTTTTTAGTTTTGGCGATTACTCGTCGTTGTGTTATTCATGCATTTTCAGCGGTGAGTCCTGCTTGTTTGATTTATATTGTGGAGCCTTGCGTTCCGTAAGCGAACTTCAGCTAACTTGGCTTCATTTTTATTGGAGAATACTGGATGCCTCTTAGGTGAGTCCCAGTCCCGGTCTGTTGTATTTCGTTTCTATTGGAGAATGTTAGACGCCTCTTGGGCGAGTCCCAGTCCCAGTCCGTTGTATTTCGTTTCTATTCGAGATTACTGGACGCCTCTTGGGTGAGTCCTAGTCCCGGTCCGCTTTGGGAGAGTTTACGTCCCTGTTTTCGTTCTGACGGAAAACAAGGTAAGTTAAAATTTGATGAATTTATGTTACCTTATCTAAACGTGTCGGAGGATAGAGACTTCGTTTCCCGTCCTAAAGACAATTCCAGATCTTGGAACATATTTTTCGTTGGGATGTTAAGGCCGAGTCCCGGTCCAGATCCGTAGGATATGCACGAATTAGGAAAGTGTGCCATACTCTGTTCATAAGGTGCATAATGTGTGTGGCTATGGGTACGGGGTGTGGTGTGTCCACTATTCTAAGGTGCCACGAAGCGGGTTATTGTTTCTTAGCCAGGGGTGGAAGAAGAGATCGTCGTGTAAGACGCGCTTGTCAACGGGATTATAATCGTGCCAAGTGCACGACGACCAGGGTTCCGCTTCCATCATCTGTGTGACGAGCCCCAGTTAATGCTATAAAAAGGGCTGACCCAGATTGGATCGGTTTTGAGATCTAGAGGGAACTAAGATTTTGATTAAGAAATCCCCATAGATGAATAAGTTTTTTTGCAAGATCAATCAAAAGTGGAATAGAGGATAAATCTTAACCAAAACTAATTGACTCTAATTCAAACTACATTGAATATGAATATAAAAAAGGCACGAGTTTATTGAACTCTTCAGATAGTTACAAAAAGGGGCTAACATGAATGACATGCTTACACCTTAGAAGTAATGTTCCATGCCCATGCGTATAAGAAGGAAAGAGATATCCCCCTGAGAGTGTTAGCTTGATTGTTGCTGAACTAGCTGGTGAAGGCTCTTTTCTCCCTTTTCTAGATCCCCTTCTTTTGTGGAAGATCCCCCATATCGCGCCCCTTTTTCCTCGCGGAGTTCGGGTTTCGACATTTCTGGGACAACTCCTTCCTTTTTGGGATGGGGTATGGGATTTGAAGAGTCTCCACCTAACGGATTAAGGTGCGTTAGGGCACCTAAAGCAAATAACTCATGAAACTAGTTTACATCACCAGAGATTTGGGTAAGGGCTCAAAATTACCTTGAGGGGAATGTGTTAGGCATCCCTCGAGGTCCACAACGGTGGGTCCCGGCCAAACTCAATTAAGCAAATTAGTCTATAAAGGAAAGTTAAACAATTTAAAACAAATAGATATTCACTTTAAAACAGGAATTAAAGGGGTCCTACGTTTTTGAGCCTATAGGATCATTTTCATGCAATACTTGGTAACTTTCCCCAAATTAGGGTGTTACGCATAGCATTAGTGCACAGGTCATCATCTCCCTTACTACCCAGTTACTATATTTCAGTTATTACTTAAGCGTTCTAATAGCTTCTAGTGCGTACCTTATGCGTGCACTACCCGTCCCTTACCTATGGCCCTGGAAGTGTTTAGGACCTCTATTTAAGGTGGTTCTAGACTCACCTATGTTGCTTAAAATGAGAAAACTAAGCGACAAACAAAAGTCAAGTAGGACTTTCACATAAAGAGAAAATAGGGGCTCATGTTAACCTCCACAAGTAAACAAAACAATTGCACGCTATTCAAACAAACAAACTTTAATGATTTAAGATCCTATAGGCAGGATATCTAGATGAGCATAAACAGAATATATAACAGCCTTATTAAAGCGAGCAGCGATTCCTATCATTTTGCCTACTGGTTTTGTTAAAAACTCTTAATCTGGGCAAACTTCAAGCAGTAATAAATCACAGTTCTTTTTAGCCTCAAAATTCCTATAAGTTTGCCTAAGTGCTAACCAGAACAGAATCCTATAGGCATGGTATCTACAACTGTTAATTATAGACCTATAACATAGTTCATAAACGAGTTACTAATTTTAACAGAAAGGTTTTTATCTTCTTTAGATCCTATAAGCATGCTTTCTAATTTTTTGCAGAACTAGTTAACTCCTATAGGCATGATTTCTAAGCTTTAGAACTTATTACAAGTATTACTTCCTATAGGCATGATATCTAAATGCAGAAAACTGATTTTATATTTTATTTCCTATAGGCATGATATCTAAGAAACTGATTTTATTTATTTCCTATAGACATGATATCTAAGTGGGCAGAGACGTTAACAGAATGCCATACAAGTTCGATAATTCACAAAGAAGATTCTATATACATGATTTCTAATGCACATTGAGATTTGAAAATATGTATAAAACATGGGTTCTTGATGCAGAATTGGTAAACGACCTATAAACAGGATTTCTAGGATGCAAAGTATGAAACTTCAGATTTCAAATGGTGAGACAAGACCCTATGGGCATGATTTCTAATGGTATGCATGTAAAGAATCACCACAACAACCTATAGGCATGATTTCTACCCGAACCTGACAAAGATATATAACAATACCTCCCCAGCTTTTACTAATAACCCTATATTTGTTTTTACAAGGATTATTACATTATTACAGACCAATATGAATAAATTAAAATAAAGCTATTCATTACACTATAGGGAGCCTTAGCAGGCCCAACATCAACCCGGAAGCCAGGCCTTCAAGCAAGCAAGTCTGAAGTACAGGTAGTCCATCCATAATATACAAATGGGCTTTTGGTGTGTCAAAGTTCCCAAGGGCCTCAGGGACCCCGGGCAATGCTCACACCAGAACCTTTCTCAGAGAAATAGTTGTAAATGATTGGAAAACCAGCCCCAGTGTGTCAGAGTTCGGAGGAGTCTCATGGACCCTAGGCAGTTCTCACACTAGGGGTGGTAGAACCCTAGATAAGGGTAGGGATAGAAGTTTGAAAATACTAGATAAGGGTAGGGATAGAAGTTTGAAAATAGTATATAAGGGTAGGGATAGAAGTTTGAAAATAGTATATAAGGGTAGGGATAGAAGTTTGAAAATAGTATATAAGGGTAGGGGATAATTTTAGAAAAGCAGTTTGATTTTCAGAAGTGAATAGAAACAAGTTACAAGACTACAAACAAAACAGAACCACATTTCAGCAGATTGGTTCAGACATGGGTACAAGTAATTAAACAATCACAACAAGAGCAGGAACGCTTAAATTATAGACAGAACTAAACAAGGTCACAATTGAATCAAACAAGGTTTTACATTGCTGAAGTTGACTTAGTTTATTAATTATTACTAGGTGGAATCATATAGACATGTATTAAGCAGAGAAACACACTGAAGTTACAATAAGCAGAACAAGATAACATGAACTAAGACATAGCTACTAAAAAAAGAACAGAACATGAATTATATGCCTGGCAGAAGCATGTTGGAATTTGAAGCACTAACCACACATACATGTGGAATAAAGAGGTAACCAAGACTAAAGCATACTAGTTAGAAAGTAAACTGGAAACATATAATAAACAGGACATATCGAGGTTCGAAGTAAGCTAATCATATAAGTCACAGGGAATAAGAACTGAGGCATAGTAGTTGAGAAAGAGATGGCCAGGAAACAAATATCAAAACAGAAGCATGTTGATGTCTATAGTAAACTGGTTACATAGCATATAGAATAGAACATGATAACAGAAATTGAGGCATACCGGTTAAGGAGATAGCAAACAAGAAGGTGAAGGCAGTTGGAATCCAAGAGTCTAGCCTTGGCTTTCAGCCGGCTAGACAATGCAGCAAATCGAAGTAACAGAAAGAACTCAAGTTGTGTGCGTGTAAGTGTGTAAGTGAGTTTGTGTCTCAGTGTGTGCTTGTAAGCACATGCGTGTGCGTGTAGATGTTTTTCTGTGTTTTGAAAATCAGAATGGTGCAAGATTTATATAGCATTCAGCAGAGTAAACAAATAAGGCAAAAAAAAAATTAACGATACATAAATAAAGTATGCAAATCAATTAACCAATCAGTTAGGGCTAAACCCAATCAATTAATAAGATAGACTCTGGGAAATATCCCTTAAATAAAGAAGAATCTCATACGAAATCCGTTAGCAGACATGATTGAAGCTAAATAAGGTAAGCAATAAGCCTAAAGACCATTTATAGGTCGGTCAAAACAATCAATACCCAGAAATTAGGCCAGTAGCATAATTAATGAAGGCAGTACCAATTATGAGTCACAAATAAGAAAATAATAAGTAAAATCGTCAAAGAGATATCGGTTTTAAAAGAAAATAGAATTCCAAACCCTAATTAGGCAAATAAAAATCAATCAATCCCTTTTAATTGACAGCCAAAAAATAACGGGAAAATATCATAACAAACACTGGAATAATTAGAAACCCTAGGGATTAAAACATAAACATGAAAACCAGTTGAACAAGTAAAGAGAACCGGAGTTAAATGCTTAAATATTTTAGAACTATTTTGCAGAAACTTAAAAGATGAAACTCTAGCTTTTAGGGGAAAACGAAAATCGGTTAACAATAATAAGAAAAACAGAAGATCTTAAATAGATAAACTCAAAATCATCTCAGATCTATAGAAATCTGAACAGACTCGAGTAGAAAGTGACTAGGGTTTTAAAAATAGACAGAGGTAAGAAAAATCTGGTTTGAACCAGAGATTTGAAGTCATAAACATGAAGATAATAGTACTCACAAACATAGATGAACACAGGCGGATTCATCGAGAAAATGAAGGATTTGGACCGAGTTTGTGTTGAATCTCTTTGAGATTCCCTCAAATAACACAAAAATCATAACATCAGTAAGAAAGGAGGCCCAATAAGGCCTAAGATCGAAGGGAAAACCCATGAATTGAAGGGGTTTCAGGTGACAGCGGGCTAAGGTTAGGGAGAAGGGTGAGAGAGAAGAGAGGGAAAGGAATTCAGGGGCGGCAGAACTTGGGAAATGATTAGGGTTGGGGGTTGTTGGGTAATTAAAAATGGAAGGAATGCCCTGGACCGTTGATCTTTTGAGATCAATGGCTAGGATTGAATTTGGGGGGTCGGGCGGGTTATAAAATAGGTTATGGGTATTGGATCAGGGTTATGATATTGGGTTGATTTAATTGGGTTGGGGTAGTAATTGGGCTAAGGACTGAAATTAAAAGAGGTTATTTGTTAAATACTCAATTAATTTGAAAATAATTCATAAAAATAGCTAATAAATGATAAAAATTGATATTTATGCATAAAAATGATTTAACACAATTACTTAATATTATAAAAATATAAAAGGTCATTTTTTTAAATAAAGTAATTATGCGCATATGGGATATTATTGCAAAGTTATTTCAATTATAACCTAAAAATGTAAATATGGCTATTCAAGAAATAATTAAAGCTTAATATAAATATAAATGATAAAATTAAACAATAAAATTATCATAAAACCATTTGTGATGCAGTTAGTAATTATTTATATAACAAAGCTACTGGGATAAATTAATTAAAAATCCTTTAAAAATGCAGAAATTATGGAAAATATTAATTGATGCTCATGCATTGCTTTGGAGATATATATGCGTTTTGAAAATAATATAAGGAAAAATTGGGTATCAACACCCTCTATTTATATCCCCATATTTCCCTTTATCCAACGGTTTTTGACCAATGGATCCTTTGATGGTCATGTCGTCTTTGAAGCTTTGTTCACGACGGGCACTTAGCCACGCAAACCCTCTGTTGATTCGATCTCGGGTATGACCGGTGACTGACAGGGTCGTACTCTGCAAGCTATGACCACGGTTTGGTCGACCTTTCACTGCGTTCTTTAGTGTAAGCCTAATGGACAGATTTTGACCTATACAATACCAACTCCAATAGAGACATGTACATAACATGGTATCTATTTTCTTTTCTACCTTGCTTTTGGCCATGCTAAAATACTTCATAGTTGTATAATAGTACTAGAAATATTTAGCTCATGGCTTGCTTTGTTTATGTGGGCAACAATATGGGAACCGAGAAGCGAGCTAGAGTACAATCTGCATCTAAATTTCAGTGATGCAGCAAGTCTATAGCTAGAATAAGTCTATAGCTTACCAAAAACTACATCAATCACAAGCAATTTGTGCAGTAACCTGGAAAGAATCCAGATCCAACAGTATAGAGCTTTTCTTTGGATAAGTCTATATCTCAAGACATTATTTTTGCACTGCAGACTCTTGAAGGAAACAGAAAATACATAAAGATAAAATTCATTTTCCATGTGTCGAGTGCGAATTCAATCATGGATATTATGTTATTCGCCGATTAAGAACAATTCCATGTCATCATTTGCGCATGCCAAAAATTAGTTATCCTTCTGCTATGATATGGAACCATTTATAATCTTGGATGAATATTATGGGCCGCTTGGCTGCTGCTGCGTGATACAATGTATATTTCCACCTCCCAATACAATCTCCCTCGCACCTTCAATTCCTACCACCTGCCACCAACCATTTTCAAATTACATGAGTTTGGGAGGGACAGTTCAGACTTTACAATTGAAACATGAGGAGATATTGGTGCAAGTTCCTTGAGTTGAAACATGAAGTTTCCTCCCACCACCGATGAGAGTACGATCAGTGAAGTTGTTTCTATTGCATTTTTCATGTGTAGTGGTGACTGTAGTAGTGGTTGCGATGGAAGTTTGACATAATTATGTACGCAGAACAAATCTCTTAACAATAGCTAATCTACGGTGCTAAATGATAATGGAGCTAACCCTATGCATGTATATGTGAAGTAGGTTTAACAATTACATTCCTAAGAACGTTAATGCATAAGCGTATCAATTGTCATCATTTAAAATGTACTAAAGCCTGGTTTTTGTCCTTTTCTCTTTCACTATACTGTTATACAATTCTCTCAAGCCTTAGACATCCTTCTATAAGGAATCTTTCTCATGACTAGGTAGTCTTATTATTATTATTACTACTACTACTATTGATAAATATGACGAGGTGATTTTATTTCCCGATGAACTGAGATCATTCTAGGTCATGAACTGCAGTCTTAAATGCAGGTGCATGGTAATTTTGCATATGGCTCTACCCAATTATGTTGAATGACCAATGACCATTGCAATAGTAACCAGACCAAATTCTTTGCTTACCTCATGATCTGGAAATGCCAGTGAGAGCACTCTAATAGCTTCTTCATCCCATTTTTTGTCCCCAAATTGCGGAGTAATAATTGCGCCATTGGCAATGTAGAAGTTTACGTATGAAGCAGCAAGCCTTGTACCTGAAGTCCTAGGTTTTGCATCACCATCCTGTTAGGAAAACAGTAGGATCAAATCAGAATGATTTACTGTGAAAGAAAAAACAGAGAAAGATGCTTGATTGTTTACTCGGATTGTAGTTCCTCAAGAAAGCAAGTAGAATTGTAAAACTATGAAAGTGCTTGAAGAACTTTGGAAATATTACTATTGCATAAGATCTACAAGGTCACTAATATGATGTTCCTCAAGATATAGTTCAGATTTGGAGGATCATGTTTTTCAGAAAGATATAGGTGTATATCCCCTGAACCATGAATATTTCAAGAAGGCAGAAGCCATTACAAAAGGTCAAGTTACATTCTGTCTTCTCACAAAACATGACCAAGAAATTGTCAGAAGCTCGGAACCAAAGGGCCAAACTATTGCTCTGGGGACTTTGACTTTTGAGTCGAATCATTGATGCAACAGGATAATTGTTTCAGTTAATTTTTTATATATTTATGAAAAAGTAAATATTGTTTCACTTAATTATATACAAATATTTATGATATTTACTGTTCTGGGAGTAAAGAACACTAAACACTAGACAACCCCAACAAGAGGCAACAACTTCCAAACATTTTGTGGCCATTTCTTTTTCTAGCTTATAACCCATTCTTACAACTTATAGAGCGGTGGTCAGACCGACTATGTTGTATGGGGTTGAGTGTTGGGCAATCAAGAGTTCCCATGTCCAGAAGATGAAGGAAGCTGAGATGGATGTGCGGGCACACCAGGTTAAATAGGATTATGAATGAAGTTATTCGGGAAAAGGTGGATGTGGCCCCTGTTGAGGACAAGATGTGGAAAACGAGGCTTAGATGGTTTGGACATGTGAGGAAGAGAAGTACAGACGCATCGGTAAGGAGGTGTGAGAGGCTGACATTGGAGGGCCTAAGGAGAGGTAAGAGGTAGGCCGAAAAAGAATTGGGGAGAGGTGATTAGGCAAGACATGGCGCAGCTACAGCTAACCGAGAACATGACCCTTAATAGGAAAGTATGGTGGTCGAGTAAGTTAGGTAGGCTGGATTGTTAATATCGGTAGTATTAGTAGTTTAGTACGCACTCTCGCTTTCTGTTGGTAGTAGATTTCTATGACTACCTGTCGTTTCTTGCATTTCGGTCATCTTACTATCTTCTTGTTATTTATGCTACTTTTACATGGCTTCTCGGTGTTGTTCTTTCATGTTTTTTTTCCCCATTAATGTGGTGTTTATGCTTTCTGAGCCGAGGGTCTATTGGAAACAACATCTCTTATCTTCACAATGTAGGGGTGAGGTCTGCATATACACTACCTTCCCAATACCCATACGGGGGATTATACTGGGTATGTTGTTGTTTCTGTATTGTTCTGGGAGTAAAAAGAAAAATTATGTTTCCATGGAAAGGAAGACAGCAGCATTTATAAGCAAATCTAATCCATATATAGTTACTCCCTCCGTTTTAATTTAAGTCTTAGTTTGACTGGACACGAAATATAAGAAAGTAAGGAAGACTTTTAAATGTTGTGTTTTTAAACTAAAGATCTGTATAATGTACCAAAATACCCTTGAATCTTGTGGTCTTAAATATGTCTTGTGTCAAGTTGGGGAATTAAAGAGTTACTAAATATTAAAAGAGGCATTCTTTTTGAAACAGATTAAAAATGAAAGTAACACACATAAATTGAAACGGAGGGAGTATCTTTGATCCAAAATTCAAACTGATGAATATCATCCTACCCATGAATGTTTTGCATATAAATAGAAAAGAAAGAGAAACAATTGATGCCTATATCATATTCACAAATTCTGGCAAACATCGACTAGAGATGCATTGACTTTTAAGACAACTCTGTATTTTTCTTTTCTTTTCAGATTTTATGTATGACAGGGAATGAATGCCTTAACGGAATGGAATCCGGGATCCAAGTAGATTAGGTTAAGGCAAGTATTAGTTCTACCCCTTTTCTCATCGGGCAGTACAATGTTACCAAAGAGGTACCAGAAACATCACCTGAAATATTCCATCTGCCTCCTCATCTGTCATATAGAGTGGCCCAGGTACATGGAGTTTGATCACTTGTAGCTTTCTACCTTTGGCATCAAAAGTAGTTTCAAGAATAGAAAGGGCTTCAATGGATCTTTCATACTGTGGATCAGATTGATCATCAGTCCAAGACAACAAAACAACACCAGGCTTCACAAAACAGCACATGTTGTCAATATGACCATTTGTATCATCATCACCTGCAGCATCAACAGTAAACTAAAGTCTAGTTGTTTACTTCTCTTATTCTCTATTATTATTTTGTAAACAAATGAAAAAGAAAAAGGAACATCATCTCAAGGCCCACTGCACAAAGTTTGAAAGATAAATAACAAAACAAGAATTCTTTCAACGGATAACATCCCAATATATTATTTGAAAATGGCACTTAAACTAACAACATACCCAGTGTAATCCTACAAATAGGGTCTCGATAAAATGTAATCCAACATATTCTAAAAATATGTTTTATAGGTTAGTAATCTCTTAAGTAATTAACAAAAGTTCAAAATAACAACTTCGTTCCGATTATCAAAATTAATACTCCATCCAGGGGCGAAGCTATGTTGGCCCAAAGGTGGTCAATTGACCACCCTCCGCCGAAAAATTATACTTCGTATAAGGTAAAATATTGCTTGTTATACATTAAAAATAGACTGTAAACACCCTTACATAGCCCACTCGCATTTTAAACACCTTATTGAATTTCCTGGCTTCGTCACTGACTCCATCGTTCCATTTTGTTTGCATGGTTAGGAGTACGAGGGTCAAAGTACTTAATTTTCTATGTGAATTCGAACATAAATTCTTCAAGTTTTTGGAAATAAAATTTGCATATTTGGAAACTATATAAAAAGTACTATAAGTCAAAATAGTTGATAATTGGAAATATTGAACAAATATTTAAGAAAAGTGTCGTTAAATTAGAACCTCTTTGACTCTCCAAATAGTAAATATGCCAAACAAAGTGGAAAAGGGGGAGTACTTTTTTTTATGTAGATCACCTTGAATTGTTAATTAGAGAAAATTTTTGAATGCGACTCTGCATTATAATTAAAACTTTGTCAAGTATTTTAGATTATTGAAGTGTATTTTGATCCTACCCCAATGTTGTTACCGAATCAATAATCAATTTCCTTTTTTTTTTTCCATACAGGTTCATTTCTTAAAACCATACACTTGGTCTAACCCCAAAATGCAGTTTACTGTCTCAAAAAGGGCCAGCTTGAAGAAAAAAGGATTGACCAAAAGATGTTTTGGAGGCCTCCATGATGGAACAAGCACAAATATCTTAAAAGCACAGTCGTGCTAATTAACCTATAAAATTTCAAGATTCTCATGGCTGTTCTCTTATGCAAAAATGAGAATGGATATACATCATCCTAATGATACAACCAAGGATAGAACTTTGCCAAGTCCAACACTACCACATGAAAGCACGAACTTTTGCAGGTCAAGGACACAATTGAATTATATCAACTATGCACACAGAAAAATAAGATGACAAGAAGAATGAATACCAAGCAACCCTCGAGGCAGCCAAATAATCTTCCTGACTCCAAGATATGTGTTTAGTTCATTCTCAATCTGTTCCTTAGACAAATGGGGATTCCTGTTTTTGTTCAGGAGGCACTCTTCTGTCGTGAGACAAGTCCCTGAAGAGAAGATAAAAGAGGATAAGACAGCATGCTCTTTGCATCTAATCAACAATCATAAGAGTAGTATCTGAAATCAGAATAAATATGAGATTCAACGCAAACAGCTGAAGACTCCACGGGAACAGATGAAAGTCATTTACCAGCAGAACTTTTCAACTCTTTTTTTAAGCATTCTAAATTAAATTTGTTAAGTTCACTATTTTGTATTGCTAGGCGCTAGCTACAAAATCAAAGAAGATGTCATTTAGTTCAAGAGTTAATAATTAAGTTCTCTACAGAGAAGCTTTCTGTTTTTTTCACTTCCATACTTTGGTTGCTTAATATCTCACAGGCAGATGATTGGCAGTTTATCTACCACTGGGGCTTCATAAATAAATCACAGCTCCCGAAATCAACTCTCAAACATGATTACTCCGAAATGGAGAAAGAGACTCACGTTTAAACTATATAGAAATCAAGTCCAGTTCATAAAATAAATAAAATGTATGTACCTTCTCCATCGACATGAATGCTTCCACCTTCAAGAATCATAGTGTGGGGAAACCTTGGGACCTTTTCAATTGCCAAAATCTAAACAAGAAGAACATAATGGATAACTCAATAGCACATGTGTATTTAGTAACCAATATTGTACTATCAACTAGACACATCTGCAGCATAAGAAACTTGCAGACCTTTCTTGCAACAAGAAGGTCATGACTCCAGTCTTCGTAACAGCCATCATCAACACCTAGATATTTTAAATATCACGATCATGAATGTGTTTTGCCCGCGAGAAAGAAACCAAAAGAATCTTGGATCAATCCAAGAGCAACTCTATATTACTGGATATGGTTTTGAGACAATATTACATTATTACTAATGGCAAGACAGAACCAAAGCACACATGAGATCCAAATAACAAAACAACATACTACAGACTGATCATCAGCACAAACAAGTCTTAAAATTCCAGCAGCTTCCAGAAGGATTCTAAAATTGATGAAAGCTCTTGTCAATTACTTATATCTAACGGATATGAAATACTATTTGCTTATAGAACAAAGACGCACAGGTATATTTCTCTTTCTAGAAGTTCTAGGCAATTAAAGAAGACTACAAAATGCAGAAGGTAAATATCCTGAGCCCTTCAACAGATTGTCAAACCATATTTCTCTGGATTCCACATGACATGACAAGCTGTAGAATAATCGTGCCATATGCTGGAGCTGGAAGGCTATGAAAGCCTCAAGCATTTGGGACGGAAAAACTAACATAAAGTACCATCATGTCAGATTGGCTATTCGCTAAATTATCTGATGAGAATTTTACCTTCACAAACAAATGTTCACATTTGTGACTCCAGAGCATATAGCTTTAAATATCGCCCTATGAAGGAGTAATAATTTTCTACAAACAAGGTAATCATGAATTAGAACTTTTAGTCCTGTAAATTGCAGATTGGGTGTTGACTATATTTGTTAAACCTCCCAAGAAAAATATTGCCATAAAATTAACGGAAGTCGGGCTGCATTTACTGACATATGAAAACTCCTGGGACAGGATACACTAGTTGATAACTTTGGTGTGAAAAAAGGAAAACAAAAAAGAAAAGAAAAACAGCACAGAAGTTCCTCATAGATATCAAGAGTGAGATCAAATTCCCTTACCACCCCAGCTATTGAAGGTCCAATCAATTCCTGCAACACTTGGCGCTACATGTTCTGCATCTGATGTGGTATTTCTGATGACAAACTACATAGACAGAGGTATATAATTTTCTTGTAATCCTGTGTTGTGTGTTAACAGTAAATTCAATTTGAACTCCACAGAAAGGAAACAGTAGCTCACAGTTGGACCAGTATCACGAAACCAAGAATCATTCATGCTCATCTCCACAACCCTGATATGCTTTGGCAACTGGTTGCGTGCATTTTCCCACTGTTCAACATAGATATGATTTATTTTAGAACTAAAGAGGAACTATCATGATGTACTGAGAAAATTTTTTTGGTGCCTTCCAAAAACTGCCAACCTGAGCAGCACTAGCACAGACTGTTACTGGTTCAAATCTTGAAATAGCAGATGCTACATTGGCAAATACACGTTGACCATGGAGTGCATTGTTTCGCCAGTTATCTGGACGTTCCTATATATGAAAAATAACACTATCAGCCCCCTGAAACCCAAATCTCTGCCCCTTCAGAAGAAATTACAACCTGATAATCATACTCCACCGAAAATTGATCCAAAAAAAAGGAAGAAACGTGTTGCCTTTTAAGAAATTATAAGAGAGTCATGTCAAGATGTCAACCATACAGATGATGTCATAAAATGTCATTAAGAAATGTGAAATCTGCAGTTCAGGCTGAGAGACTGCTCAGATTGATGAAACTATTCAACCAGCCATACTCTATTAAGATGGAACTCCAACTCAAAGTTTCAAACAGAGACATCTGACACTGAAGAGAAGTAAAGACAACTTCAACAGATAATCAGAAAGGACAGGATCAGGAACTCTAATCCTTCTTTGTTCTAGAGACCACGTAAAGTTTCTTCTCACTTGCAGCAGAACAGCATTAAAAATACTTATATGATGCTTCGCTCTTAAACAAGAGTAGTACAACGAATCACTCTCTTGAATCATATGCAAATGAAACAATGAGTTGCACCAAATCCTATTATCATTCAGTGATCCTAATTGGAACAGTACTTACTTTGCAGCTACATGTAGGCATGTTCACTGAATAACACTGCTATATCTGATTAAGCATAAAAGCATTCTCACTTATCAATAATCTACTTTCTAGATGATTTGAAACACCTCCACTGCAATGGCGTACCAACTGCCACACAGAACCAATCCAGGATTAGAGTCAATGGGTTCGGAGTGGGTGAGATTATATATGTACAAGTTTTATCTTAGTTTAATTTGTACATTTATTTATTTTGTAAATTTTTGTTGCATATGCATGCACATGGTCCAAGCTGAAAGCTGTGATTTCTGTTAAACCCCAAACGAAGGGCTAGTTCCACCTCAGTATCCACTCTATAGATATCAAGTCAAATATGAACTTCCCATTGAAAATTCATCAAATCCTCCTACAGTAGGACAACAAAAATGAAACTGCTAAGGTAAAACTTCTATAACTAAACGGAGGCAAACGTCCAAGATGGGCCATCATCATACGCTCATACACAGTGACGACGCTAGGAATTTATCAAGGTATTCAAATTTGAAAGAAGTAAAACAAAATATGGACAAAGGGTTCATTGATATATTTCTAAAACATAATATTTTATAGAATATAATTTTTCAACCAACTCACCACCCTTATAACCATTAGGCTTCGCCACTGATAATACACACAGCTAACTCACTTAACCCCCCCCCCCCCNNNNACTTAACCCCCCCCCGGGTCGTAGTAAAAATTAAGGTAAGCAAGATCTCAGTGACATAAACAGATAAAATTAGAGAATACTAACAGGCCAGCCCATCCAACAATGAGAGTGGGATTCCCATTCAGCAGGCATACGGTATCCATTTTCAACTGGCGTTCCCTTCAGATCCATCTCTAACCTCTTCTTCTTCTTCTTCTTCTTCTTCTTGTTCCTCTACACACAAGCTTTACACACACACACACACATATATATATACACCAATTTTGGCTTTAATTTATTGAATCGTGTAAATTAACAGAAAAAAGATAGGAGTCTGCAGAAAGACAACGAAATTAAGTGCGTGTGAGTTGTGACACTGTTAAGATTCTTTTTTTAAGGATTTTTCTAAAAGAAAAGATTCGTCAAATAAAAGTATGCTCTGGAATTCTGTCTTTTCCTCGTTGGAATTAAGTGGGCGTTTGTATATAAGAATCCTAAAATTCCAAAATATGGTGAAAAAAATTAGAGTTGTGTTTGGACATAATATAACTTTGAGTGTTTTTGAAGTTTTGTAAATGATTTGGGTGAAAATTTTGAAAAATAGTTTTTTGGAGTTTTTCAAATTTTCGAAAATTTCCAAAATGCATTTTCAAGTAATAATTGGAAATTTTATAAACAAACGTTGATTTAGATAAAAAGTGATTTTTTTTTTTTAAAAAAAAAGAAAAATCTCTTATGTCCTAACGGGCTCTAAATCTATATATTATTAAAAGGAGACGAAAAGACACTCTCCTTAAGTCAAATGTTAGCGTAAAAAAGCTACATGGCATAAGTAGGTAATAATTAGTTATTTAGTTAATAATTAATTATTGCTTTTGAATTTAAATATCTATAAAATAATAAAATAAAATATTTTATAATAAAAACGAAAATTAAAACAAAATGTCTGTTCAAATTGGAGAGTAATTTCAAGTTGGAGTTTTTAAATTATTTTAAATAAAAAAAGTAAAATTACAAAAAATATAAAAACTGCTAATTCAAAACTTCTTTGTTTTTTTTAATAATTTTTGTTTATTTTTTAAAAATAAAAAGTTTGTTTATTCAAAAAATATTATTGAGAATAATAGAATAAAATATTTAAAAAATTGTATCTAATATTATATTATAAAAAGAATATAGAATACAAAAAATTAAATAAAGTAATATGCTAATAAAAGTTTCTATTAAAAATGCAATAATACTAAATATTGGATAATATAATAAAGAAAAATACATAACAAAAAAGTTATTAATTATTATACAAATCGCTTTAATTTAATAGAAATTTTATTTCATTAAATTCAGATAATATTATTGAGAATAATAGGCTGAAATTTAAAATAAAAAAAATATTTCAAGAGTAAAAAATATATATCTTCTATTATATTATAAAAAAAATACAAAAATATTGAACAAAGTAATATGCTAATAAATGTTTCTATTAAAAATGCAATAATACTAAATATTGGATAATATAATAAAGAAAAATACAGAACAAAAAAGTTAATAACTACACAACTCTCTTTAATTTAATAGAGCTTTTAATGATTAAAATTCAGATAATATTATTGAGACAATGGGATAAAATTGAACATAAAAAAATATTTCAAGAGTAACAAAATATATATCTTCTATTATATTATAAAAAGAAAGTAGTAGACAAAAATATTGAATATAGTAATATGCTAATAATTATTTCTGTTAATAATGCAATAATGCGAAATGACACCAAACTGGCTTCTAGGAAGATGACATCTTGAGCCTAATGAAGTTGGTTCATGACCTTAGCCTAATCAAATGGACTATCCCAATAAATTTAAGCTTATTTATTTAATCCATATATATTGGACTTATATAACTAATTCAATGATATTAACCCATAATATTTATTTGGACTAATATATTTAAAATATTATCATAATTATCTTATTGAATAAAAATCGAATAAATTTTGCATGTCTACACCCAATTAGTGAAAGTTGATTGTGAAGATACACTTTACAATGTTTACCATCTATTATTCCCTTATTAATATTATTGTTACCATAAATTTAAATATAAATAAAGCTAACACTGCTTAGGATAATATTGATAGCAGTAGATCCCTAACAGGGAAGATTAGATCCCATCCACTCTCTTTTTTTAAATATTGCAGATACACATATATGCTAGCAATTTGGCTCAAAGAAAACCTTCGAAATTTTATTACATGTTGGCTTCTTTTTGTAGTGAAAGATATGACTTAACCGTGTAATCAGACAGTATTTTTTCTTTCGTATCAGCTGGTTATTTTAGGTGCAAAGTATAGTTTGCTAGAAAATAGATTACAGAAAGATGTAGAGCTAGCAAGTTGCTATGTTCATGATTAATATCTACAATTTATTATTTTAAATGAAAATAATTCTATAACCTTCTCAGAAAGAAAGAAAAAGCTAAGCTAAGGTGTTTTTGAGTATTCATTTGTTAGTAAGTAGTTCATTATATTTCTTATCTAAAGAATAAAAAATCATAGCAGCAATCTCATAGGTAAACATTTATCAATTTTCTTCGAGTTGACTTTTGTCGTATCATGTGAATTTTGACAGAAGAGTTTTGTCTAAAGTTTATATAATATGACATGGATTCGGCTTTTAGACAATTTACTTTCGGATAATGCCAGTTATTATGAGGAAATTCTAAGCCAAAATTGTTAACTCTAGGAACTAGGCATGCAACTTTATAGATTTGATTTCCATGCGATGACAAGTTCTTAATTGAAAAATAGATGTGAATATTTGTAATGATCTGGCCAGTCGTTTTGAGAGTTAGAGCCATGATCCCTTAATAACTGATTTCCCCATATCTATTTCTTTCTTTGTGACTTGCTGGGATGATTGGTTGGGAGTTTCAGAGTGTTTTGGGACACTTAGTCACTAAATGAGAGCTTAAGTCTTAGAATTTGGACCGTAATAGGAACTGTGTGAAGACGGTTCCGTAATGGAATTATGTCGATTTCGTTTGCTCCGTTGGGTGATTTTGGGCTTAGGAGCACGTCCAAAATGTGTTTTGGAGGTCCGTTGTAGATTTATGCTTGAATTTGCGAAAGTTGGATTTTTTGGCGATTTCGGCCGGTAGGGAAAATTTTGATATCGAGCCCGGAACGGGATTCCGGAAGTGGTTGTAGGTTCGTAGTGTCATTTGTGACCCGTGTGTGAAATTTGAGGTCATTCAAACCTGATTTGATAGGTTTCGGCATCAGTTGTAGAAGTTTGAGGTTTCAAGTTCATTGAGCTTGAATTGGTGTGCGATTCATGTTTTTGTTATTGTTTGATGTGATTGAGGGCTCGATTGAGTTTGTATGGTATTTTAGGACTTGATGGTACCTTTGGTTGAGGTTCTGGAGGCCTCGGGTGTGTTTCGGGGTGAGTTTTGAGCGAATCCTGGCATTTTCTGAGCTCTGATATTGTTCTGGTGCTTTGAAAATGCGAACCTCAGCAGATTTTAGCGGACTGCGGAGGAGGGTGCGGACCGCATTTTTTTGCCGCGGCCACACTCCAGGGAAAGTTCTGCATATCAGCTGGTTCGACTTCGAAAGCCTATATCTTTTGATCTATAAGGAATTTTGAGATGATTCAAAAGTAAAAGTTGTATCCCTTTCCAAAGAGGTAAAGAAGTCATAATTTGGAGATTTGTAAAGAAATTTATTGTCAAAATACTAAAGTCTGGCAGTGCAGCCACCATAAAGTGCGGCCGCACCATTTTTATGCGACTGCAGGAGCTGGGATGCGCGGCCGCGCTTGGAATTGTGCGGACCGCACAGTAGGAGTTTAGAGGATGCACTATATAAATGAGGTTTAGGTTATTATTTCACATTTTGGACTTAGGGAGCTCGGCTTATGTCGATTTTTTGTGGGCTTTTCAAGAAATTCATCAGGGTAAGTGATTCTAACTCGGATTTGGTTAATATACATGAATATATCAATGATTTCATCATCTGATTAGTACTTTGAGGTGGAAATTTGGGGAAAGTTGTAGAAACTTCAAAAACATGAATTTTTCAGATTTGAATGTCGATTCGAAGTCGGATTTGAGTGAAACTAGTATGGTTGGACTCGTGAGAGAATGGGTGTTCGTAATTTGTGATTTTTACCCGATTCCGAGTCATGGGCCCGGGGAGACTTTTTTGGGAATTTTTCCTATTTTCTTGCCTTAGCTTCAAATTCATTAGCTAAAGTAGTTACTTGTAGTTATATTTACATTATGCAATTGATTTGATAAGATTTGGGCCATTCAGAGTTGGATACTTGTGGCAAGAGCGTGGTTTCGGATTGATTTGAGCGGTTCGAGGTAAGTGGCTTGCCTAATCTTATGTGGGGGAACTTCCCCTTAGGATTTTGGTACTGTTTATTATATGGGCGCCGTGTACATGAGGTGACGAGTATGCACACAGACTAATTGTTGTAAAACAACGTTTTCACTAAATCATAACCTGTTTTTCCTTGTTTGAACTACACTAGCATACGTAATTACCTCGTTTAGATTAGGAAAGCATGTCTACGTATTTTGACTGTCTATTTGAACTCTGTGCAGCATGTTTAGTGAAACTCCTGTTTTTCTTGGTTTGAACTTAGCCTAAACTGTAAATTTCATTGTCGTAACTGTTGTGTTTATTGGTTGAGCTGCATATTTACTTTGAGACTACAGAACGATATTCTGGTAGATCCCTCTGTTTTGCATATTTACTTTGGGACTACGGGATAGTATCCTGGGAGATTCCCTGTTGTTATCTCTGTGTACCGAGCTGTTGACTTTCTATGATTTCATTCTTGTTAAATTTCAGTACTTATTTTTATTGCAATATTTCATTCTATCTTAGTTTATTATATATATACCAGTAGGGCCCTGACATGATCTCGTCACTACTCGATCGAGGTTAGGCTTGGTACTAGCTGGGTACCGTTGTGGTGTACTCATGACCTTCCATGCACATGTTTTTCGTGTGCAGATCCAGGTACCGCATGTCACGACCCAAATCCTAATCTAGGTCGCGATGGTGCCCAATACCGATGTTAGACAAGCCAACACAATTAGTCTAGTGAGTTCTATTTAATTTTATAAAACTTTATTAACAGTCCCCGAGTTTTTGTTACAAGCATGAGAAAATGACAAATATCAAAGGCAAATTTAATTGCAATGATCAAGAAGTTAAATTTAAATAGTTACATTTCCAAAAGAATAGTCTAACAATGTGTGTGCCAGGAACTGGTGTCACAAGTATACATGCATCTAGTCGAAGGAAATCAAAAGAATACGGCTATCCTACTGTCTGAGAGGATATAGACAGAATAACAAAAGGGAAAGACTCCAACGTGCTGTTGAACGGCATCCAGAGAAGCAGCTCACTGTGGAATCTCTGATCTCGTGAAGTCAAGAATGTGCTCTAGACTGATAACTAGATGCACCTACCTCAGAACCTGTACAATTAAGTACATAAGCGTAGCATGATTACATAAATATTATGTACCCAGTAAGTATCCAGTCTAATCTCGAAGAAGTAGTGATGAGAGGTCGACTTGACACTTACTAGGCTAAAACAATTTATCTAAATATAAAGCTAAGCATGAATATCAAAGATGAATAACAATAAGGACAAGAAATGACAAATCTTTTCACAGGTTCTTTTATGTGTCAATTCCTATCAAACATATTACTACTTTATTCTTCAGGGCCTTTTCAACGGTTTAGCAATCACAGAAAAATACCAAGCAAATAGCATGTGCATAATATGCCGAGGACGTACGGCCCGATCCAACAGAAAGTAAATGTGCATTGCCGAAGGGTCGAAAGACGCGAACCATAGATGCATCTATTATCCCGCTCTCGAATCATACGTGTGACGCGGTCAATTTAAATAATAGAGTTAACCCGCACGCGAATCATACATGCGACGCAGGTACTCATAGATACACACATTCAAATAGTCAATCCACGCTTTACCAGGAAACACTTATTCAAGGGAAAGTCAATCCTCTTTTCATGATTCCGAAAAATAAAGTTTAACTTATTTAGAAATTCATTTACTAATTTGATGTGACTTACACAATTTAAATTGTCAATAAGGTTACAAACAATTCAATTATAGCATGCTTTCAGGTCCTAGACTACCCGAACTTAAGTACAATATATCACGACCCCAAATCCTTAGTCGTGATGGCGCCTGTCGTGGAATCAGGCAAGCCACACATTTCGTTGAATCTAAATTTACTTTCCAGAAAAATTATAAATTTTAAAAGCAAATACTGATAATAATCTATTTGGAAGTTTAAGGCAACATTTAAAGAACAATTCCAAAACCAACCCCGGATCTAGTGTCACTCAGTCACGAGCTACTATAACATCATAATGTAAAAAAAATAAATGCGGAAATAGACAACATAGTTCGTAAAAATAAAAGTGCAACAGGAGGATAAAAAGGAGAAGACGAGGTCGTGATCGACAGTTGCTACCTCGACGACTCCGATGAAAACTATGATAACTGCTCAGTATCCACTGTCCGGTCCCGATGTACCTGGATCTGCAAACAAGGTGTAGGGGGTAACTTGAGTACAATAACTCAGAAGTAGCGAACCCAAACTATGGGCTAAGAGGTAGTGACGGACTAAACCTCAGAATTTACAATAGACAGTATACATAAATTAGACATGCTAACAGTTCATCAGAAATGAGTAAATATGCGAAGTATGCCAGTATAATCTACATGCCATCATAAAAATGTATGAAACCAGTGTGGCTATGCACATAGTGCTCACAACCCTCACACAGCAGTCCACTCAGTACCGTATATGGCTCTCAGGCCCATGGAAGGTCCATCCCGGAATGTACATAAGCATCGATGACCGTAGTCACTCGGTACTTAGGAAGAAGACCAATCCAGACCCAAGGAGAAGGTTCATCTCCGGAATACAACACTCGGACAAGATCCATGTCCAGGAACGATCCATCCCTCACATATCATGAACTTCGGACAAGTTCCATGTCCAGGGAAGATCCATCCCTCAATATCAATGCGCTCACTGGGGGTGTAAAGACTCCGGATGGGCCCTAGTGGCCCAAGCGCTATATCAAGACAACGAAGGCATGATTTAAGTATCGTTGCGGTGTGTAGTCCGATCTCATAACTGTCTCAATAACAGGCTCTCAGCCTCATTCAGTCATTACTCTCCAGCCTCACTCACATGGATCACAGATGCATAAATCAACCCGAAACAATGATAAATATGCATATAATTAACAATACTGAGACTGAGGTATGAAATTACATGCTATAACAGGACTGAGTATATGGAATCAATATATCACAAAATGAAACAGTAATATACGACCACTCGGGTCTCAACATTTTTGGCGTGAAACCTAGCATTTATACTTAACATGATTTTTAACATGTTCACAATTACCACATTAATAGAAGTGCAGATATCGATCAGTATTAGCTACTAGACAATGGCATGGGATGATCTAGGCCACAAATACTCTGTGCACGCCAGCACACCCGTCACTTGGCATGTGTGTCACCTCAATTATAGTCATATATCATATAGTTCAGGGTTTTGAACCCTGAGAACCAAGTTTGAAAACATTACTTACCTCAAAATCAGCTAAAATCCTAGCCGTCAATGCCTTTGCCTCTAGACTGGGCCTCCGAGTGCTCCAAATCTATCAAAAATCATATTCATATGATTATAATATGCCAAGAATGAAGCCCATTCGAAAATGACCAAATTTACCCAAAAATCCCGAAATTGGCCAAACCCGACCCCCTAGGCCCACATCTCGGAATTCAACAAAAAATAACAAAACTAGAATCCTCATTCCCTCACGAGTCTATACATACCAAGAACATCGAAATCGGACTTCAAATGACCCCTCAAATCCTAAATTTATTGCCTCTAATCACAAGCCCTAATTACCCAATTTTTGTACTAATTTCCCATTAATTTCACCACTAATAAGTCCATTAATCATATATAAACGAGTTTTAAGTCAAAAAGCCTTACCTCCACGAAAAACTCTCGATTTCCCTCTTAAAAAACCCTTCAAAAGCTTCAAACCCGTATAAAAAAATGGTGAAAGAATGACCAAAATTCGCTATGGGCCCTATTTATATGATCCGCCTAGGGATTTCCGCACCTGCAGCCATTTACTCGCACCTGCGGTCCCAGGTGCGCACCTGCGAGAATCACTTAAAAGTCAATTTACCGCACATGCGACTCCGCTGGTGCGGCCCCAGCTCTGCATCTGCGGTCTTCCTCCTGTCTACCCAAAATCCACATCTGCAGTCTCTTGTCCGTTTCTGCGGGCCCGCACCTCGGTCCCCTATCCGCAGGTGCGGTTACACCAGCACCAGCAGCTTCAGCTGCAATTTTCCAACTTTAAATCCAACGATGGCTATCAGAAATCATCCCGAGCCCCTCGAGACCCCAACCAAAAATACCAACAAGCCATTAATGATCACACGGACTTAGTCGCATCCTCAGAACACCCAAAATAACATCAAAAAACTAAATTCCTCTCGGATTCAAGCCTATGAACTTAGAAACTTCCAAATTTCGCCAACGATGTCGAAACCATCCAAAACACGTCCGATTAACCTGAAAATTTGCACGCACATCCAAAATGACCATACGAACCTGTTCCAACTTCCGGAATTCCATTCCAACCCCAATAGCTAATATTCCACTGCTGACCGAAAATTGCCAAAACTCAATTTCTCCAATTGAAGCCTAATTCTACTCCGGACCTCAAAACCACATTCTGATCACACTCATAAGTCCCAAATCACCTAACAAAGCTATACGAGCCATAAAATCAAAATTCCGAGGTCGTTTACCTATAAGTCAACTCTTGGTTGACTTTTCCAACTATTAAGCTCATTTAAGAGGCTAAGTGCCTCAATTCTCACCACGACCACTCTGAACCCGAGTCAACCAACCCAACGCCACAAAAAAGATATGAACCACACAAGAAATGAAGCAGAAATGGGGGAAACGGGCTAAACTGTCTGAACGACCGGCCGGGTCCTTACATTCTCCCCCTCTTAAACAAACGTTCGTCCTCGAACGTGCCAAGAGTTGTTCCAAAAGCCATCAAACTGCCGAATAACCTTACCATGCACGTATCTGGGGGTGACCCCACGTCACCCTACCCCCATCGATCTAATAACACAACACATTAGAATGCCACTATATCCAACCTAATCCCTACGCTTTAGAACCCAAATTCCACGTCAAAACTTGTCTACAAGATTAGAATCACGCCTCCACACACTGTATATGTCTGAACATGATGTATCCAACCAGAGTCATAACTCAAGATGAAGTCACATGATATATCACCTATATCGAACAATCCTAATGATAAGCTCAAATCATAACAGACGCCCAAGCCACCCAAATGCCGGTAATAAACCCGACATCAAACAGAGACCCGTTATAACACCTTAATATACTGTCAATGATGAGAGAAACACGTAGAAACCCATAACCCTTCGTCGTATCAACAAGTAATGGAACTTTATCCCTTCGACAGAAAATATAGCAAAACTTCTAAGTCGATCAGCGTCAATATCCTCCCAAATATGCCGTAACCAGATCCGGTAACACCCATTCTAGGTTCCTGACCTCCTCTCATCCGTCGCAATCGCTCCAGTAACAGGACATATCAATACCACTTAAAGCCATAACCCGTGCAGTCCGTGCACCAATAGAAAACACCACAAATGCACCCAAACATGAGAAATGACACCAAACAAGAAAATTGTCTCTCATTATTAATGGGTAACACCACAACGCAATGCTAATAATTCCTCACATACCGTAGAATCAAAACACACAAATCCTACCCACAAGGGTCCTATTTAACATACTCCGATGCACTGCGTAAACCCTATCTGAATGCTGGTCAATATTATACCCCTCGCTTAGTCTTTCTAAAAATATCAAAATCCACGCGAAACCGATATCAAGTATTCCAAGTGCATTACCATAACCACGGGAAATCGGACGCTACCATGCCACACGAATCTGAAAGAACACAACTCATACGTCCAAACCCTACGATACTCATCTATTTTACCTTAATCAAACTCCGGTATAAGACCACAACAGAACCACACCATGTGTTCCTAAAACCAATGAATTGCCGCTCCCCGAAACAGGGACGGGTAACTCCTAGATCATCCCGGAGCACAGATAAACCCAATAGCCATTAACTGACACCCTCACAATAGCTCTACGGATCCAAAAAATCCGATTCGGTGCAAAACACCTATCGATCCAGTCGTATACCATAGACCAATGACCCTCCGAAGGCCCATAATGAATGAATCACATCACACACTACTCATTCGAGTTTTCAGACTCAAAAGCCTCAAAGCACACCAATCACCATACCCGATGTCAATTTCATCGCCCGAATGACTAACACCTCTCCAATACCCGATCACTCCACGAGGAAATACCCCCTACGATCTGTAGGTGCTACAAGGCCGGACTTGAATACTCACAGCCGAACAACAAGGAGAGTGCCACCCCACCAATGAGATATCCATAAATCAAGACAAAGAGCATCTTCCGAAACTTACACCTACATCAAGTCATACCTAAAAGTATCATCATCTATCTGATCAAACTACATCGAAACCGACCATACTCAGAAATAACATATCCACTCGGGTCTCCAGACACCCAATAGGTACCACACACAACTGACACACGCGGTCCATAACAACAACATCACCCACAAGGGCGAGAACATGAACAGATGTAACAAAAGACTCACGGGGCATATCCAAAGAATGGGCTAAAATATGATGAACATGTGAATATGAAAAACCAGAATCAAATAAAAGCTGAAGCATCTCGTGACAAACTGAAACAATACCTGGGATCACGGCATCAGAAGCCATCGCATCCGGTCTGGCTGAAAGTGCATAAAATCGGGCCTGATCACCACTGGATCGACCTCCCCCTCTAGGGAGACCCCTAACTGCCTGACCCCCAACTCTAGCTGCCTGGGCGGGCGGTGCAGCAACTGGGACTGAAGCCACAGGCTGACTCCTCTACTGATAAGTACCTCTCGCAAAACAGGGACAAAACCTCTTAATATGGACCACATCTCCACACTCAAAGCAACCCCTCTCGGAGAATGACACTAGGGACTGAAGGGAACCCTTAGCACCAGGATAACCACTAGAAGAACCAGACATAGATGAACCCTGAACCGATGGTGCACAAGATGAACTCTGAGCTGGCAGGACACTGAATGATGGGTGCCCCTGATGTGAACTATGAGGATCATGACCAACTGATCCACCACGATAACCTGAGCGGCCTGGCTGAGCCTGCCTGAATGGACAGCCTCTGCCGGGATGAGGCTGCCCCCCTGAAGGAACCCCACCAAAACTTCCAGATCCTCGAGACCTCTTGGTCTCCCTCTCGATTCGCTCCTTGCGGCGAACTGACACAATCTCTCTTGCAATGTCAACCACCTCCTCAAAAGAAGCGCCATATACCCTCTCCCTTGTCAGAAAAATCTAAAGCTGATAAGTGAGGCCATCAACAAACCTCCTAATCCTCTCCCTATCCGTGGGAACTAGCCAAATATCATGACGGGCCAACTCGGAAAACCTTATCTCATATTGCGTCACGGTCATGTCCCCCTAACGCAACTACTCGAACTCCCTGCGCAGCTGCTCCCTGCGGGACTGCGGTATATAATTCTCCAGGAACAAAATGGAGAAATGACGCCAGGTAAGGGGCGCTGCATCAACAGGTCTACGCCTCTCATAGTCCTCCCACCAAGCGAGTGCAGCTCCTGAGAATTGGATGGTAGTAAATGGAACTCCACTGGCCTCCAATACCCCTATTGTGCAAAGAATCCTCTGACACTTGTCCAAAAAGCCCTGGGAATCCTCGCCCTCAGTACCACTGAAAATAGGAGGCTGAAGTCTACTAAACCTCTCCAACCTGCGCTGCTCTTCATTTTCCAAAGATGGGACCACAAAATCCTGGGCCGGGGCAACCGACTAGACTGGAGCTGCCCCCGGTGTCTGAAGCCCCTGGGTAATCTGCTCAGGTGTCTGGGCAGCTGGAGTCTGAGTGCCTCCCCCGGCCTGAGAGGTAGAGGCAGTAGTAGATATAGCGACTGCCTGTGCAAGACTGGTGCACACAGTCAGAATCTGAGCAAGGGTCTCCTGAAGACCCGGAATCACAATAGGCACTGTCGGTGCCTGAGCCTGTCCCGCTGGAATATCAAAGACAGGAACCTGGTCCTGAATAGTATGAGGGTCTACATGAGTTTCCCTGGTTGCTGCGCGGGCTGCACCCCTCCCTCCGCCAAGGCCTCGACCACGGCCTCGACCCCTCGCCGGTCCAGCTGGTGTCTGATCACCCCGATCGGTAGCGCGAGTCTTCACCATCTGTGAGAGAATGAAACAACAGAAGTTTAGTTCCAGAATCAACAGATTCGCACGACATAATTCAAGAATGTGAGATTTTTTTCCTAAGGGTTTTGTAGCCTCTCAAAGATAAGTACACGCGTCTCCGTACTGATCCGCAAGACTCTACTAAACCTGCTCTTGACTGGTGAGACCTATGTAACCTAGAGCTCTGATACCAACTTGTCATGACCCCAAATCCTTAGTCGTGATGGCGCCTGTCATGGAATCAGGCAAGCCACACATTTCGTTGATTCTAACTTTACTTTCCAGAAAATTATAAATTTTAAAAGCAAATACTGATAATAATCCATTTGGAATTTTAAGGAAACATTTAAAGAACAATTCCAAAACCAACCCCGATCTAGTGTCACTCAGTCACGAGCTACTATAACATCATAATGTAAACAAAGGAAATGCGGAAATAGACAACATAGTTCGTAAAAATAAAAGTGCAACAGGAGGATAAAGAAGGAGAAGACGAGGTCGCGATCACCAGCTGCTACCTCGACAACTCCGATGAAAACTCTGATAACTGCTTAGTAACCATTGTTGGGTCGCGATGTACCTGGATCTGCACACAAGGTGTAGGGGGTAACTTGAGTACAATAACTCAGAAGTAGCGAACCCAAACTATGGGCTAAGAGGTAGTGACAGACTAAACCTCAGAATTTACAATAGACAGTATACATAAATTAGACATGCTAACAGTTGATCAGAAATGAGTAAATATGCGAAGTATGCCAGTATAATCTACATGCCATCATAAAAATGTATGAAACCAGTGTGGATATGCACATAGTGCTCACAACCCTCAGACAACAGTCCACTCAGTACCATATATAGCTCTCAGGCCCATGGAAGGTCCATCCCGGAATGTACATAAGCATCGATGACCGTAGTCACTCGGTACTGAGGAAGAAGACCAATCCAGACCCAAGGAGAAGGTTCATCTCCGGAATACAACACTCGGACAAGATCCATGTCCAGGAACGATCCATCCCTCACATATCATGAACTTCGGACAAGTTCCATGTCCAGGGAAGATCCATCCCTCAATATCAATGCGCTCACTGGGGGTGTAAAGACTCCGGACGGGCCCTAGTGGCCCAAGCGCTATATCAAGCCAACAAAGGCATGATTTAAGTATCGTTGCGGTGCGTAGTCCGATCTCATAACTGTATCAATAACAGGCTCTCAGCCTCATTCAGTCATTACTCTCCAGCCTCACTCACATGGATCACAGATGCATAAATCAGCCCGAAACAATGATAAATATGCATATAATTAACAATACTGAGACTGAGGTATGAAATAATATACTATAACAAGACCGAGTATATGGAATCAATAAATCACAAAATGAGACAGTAATATATGACCACTCGGGTCTCAGCATTTTCGGCGTGACGCCTAGCATTTATACTTAACATGATTTCTATCATGTTCACAATTACCACATTAATAGAAGTGCGAATATCGATCAGTAATAGCTACTAGATAATGCCATGGGATGATCCAGGCCACAAATACTCGGTGCACGCCCGCACGCCTGTCACTTGGCATGTGCGTCACCTCAATTATAGTCATATATCATATAGTTCGAGGTTTCGAACGCTCATAACCAAGTTTGAAAATGTTACTTACCTCAAAACCGGCTAAAATCCTAGCCCTCAATGCCTTTGCCTCTAGTCTGGGGCTCCGAGTGCTCCAAATCTACCAAAAATCAGATTCATATCATTATAATATGCCAAGGAATGAAGCCCATTCGAAAATTACTAAATTTATCTAACAATCCCGAAATTGGCCAAACCCGACCTCCGATCCCACGTTTCGAAATTCGATAAAAATAACAAAATTAGAATCCTCATTCTCTCACGAGTCTATACATACCAAGAACATCGAAATTGGGCTTCAAATGACCCCTCAAATCCTAAATTTAAAGTCTCTAATCACAAGCCTTAATTACCCAATTTTTGTACTAATTTCCAACAAATTTCACCACTAATCAGTCCATTAATCATATATAAACGAGTTTTAAGTCCAAAAGCCTTACCTCCACGAAGAACTCTCGATTTCCCTCTTCAAACACCCTTCAAAAGCTTCAAACCCGTATAAAAATGGCGAAAGAATGACCAAAATTCGCTAAGGGCCCTATTTATATGATCTGCCGAGGGATTTCCGCACCTGCGGCCGTTTACTCGCACCTGCGGACCCGCACATGGACCCGGACCTGTGGTCCCAGGTGCGCACCTGTGAGAATCACTTAAAAGCCAATTTTCCGCACCTGTCCTCCCGTCCATCCAAAATCTGCATCTGCAGTCTCTTGTTTGCTTCTGCGGGCCCGCACCTGTGGTCCCCTATCCGCAGGTGTGGTTAAACCAGTACCAGCAACTTCAGCTGCAATTTTCCAACTTTAAATCCCTAAATGGCTATCCGAAATCATCCCGATCCCCTCGGGACCTAACCAAAAATACCAACAAGTCATAAATGATCACCAGGACTTAGTCGCACCCTCGGAACACCCAAAAAACATCAAAACACTAAATTCCCCTCGGATTCAAGCCTACGAACTTAGAAACTTCCAAATTTTTCCAAAGATGTCGAAACCATCCAAAACACGTCTGATTAACCTAGAATTTTGCACGCACATCCAAAATGACCCTACGAACCTATTCCAACTTCCGAAATTCCATTCTGACCCCGATAGCTAATATTCCACTGCTGACCGAAAATTGCCAAAACTCAATTTCGTCAATTGAAGCATAATTCTACTTCAGACGTCAAAACCACATTCCGATCACATTCCTAATCCCAAATAACCTAACGAAGTTATCCGAGCCATAAAATCAACATTCGGAGGTCGTTTACCTATAAACTCATTTAAGAGGCTAAGTGCCTAAATTCTCACCACGACTACTCTTTACCCGAGCCAACCAACCCAACATCACACAAAAGAGATGATCCACACAAGCAATGAATCAGAAATGGGGGAAACTGGCTAAACTCTCGGAGCAACCGGCCGGGTTGTTACACAATATTAGATACGCACGGACCCTCGTCATCTCGTGCGTACGTAGCCCCCACAAATAGTAGCACATAATCAATTATTTCACCTATGGGGACAATTCCCTCTTACAAGGTTAGAAAGGAGACCTGCCTCGTATCAAGCCTACTTCCCGATTCAAGAATGCGCTCAAACCTCCAAATTTGACGCTCAACAAACTTGAAACTAGCCAAACATTACATAAACTAGTCAATCTATGCTCAAAAGTTCATAATTCCACCATTTAAGTGATTACCCAAACCAATTTGTATGATTCTTAAAATTCACCCCCAGGCCCACATGCTCGGATTTCGAAAATTCTTAAAGAAAGTTGTTACCCATAACCTACGGATCAATACTATATGATTTTTACTAGATTTCATAACAAATTTCGTGGTTAAATCTTATTTTTTATCAAAACCCTAGGTTTTATCCTAAACCTATAATTTTCAATAATTTACATGTTGTAATCTACCCATAAACTATGTATTAAACTCACATGATATAGGAATTACTTATCTCACAAAGCTAGGTGGAAATCTCCCCTTTTGAAGCTCCTAAATCGCCCAAGTGTTGAGTGAAGTGAGTCAAAAATGACAAACTCCCGTATTAAATGAAGGCCACTACCTTCAGCGATTTTCGCATATGCGGCGCGTGGAATGCACTTGCGGTCTCGCTTCTGTGGACCATCGTTCGCATCTGCGGAAAAGAGGGAGGGCTGTCTAGGGCCGCACCTGCGGACAGGTGAACGCACCTGCGGACAGGTGAACGCACCTCCGGTCCCGTATCTGCAAAAAAGGGACCGCATCTGCGAAACCTGGGCTTTGATTCTTGGGCCGCATTTGCGCAACTTTGCCCGCACCTGCGAGCTCGCACCTGCGGCTGCCCAACCGTAGGTGCGGTCGCACTAGAACTGGTGCACCAGCAGCTCATTTTGAGTTTGGACTCGACTCACGCCACGTCCGAATGGCATCCGGGGCCCCTGAGGCCCCGTCCAAACATACCAACAAGTTCTAAATCATAAGACGGTCCTGCTCGAACCTTCGGAACGCTCGAAACAACATTAAAACTAAGAATCACACCCTAAAACCAATTAAGTCAAACTTATGAATTTCAAGTTCTTAAATTTACTTCCAACACGCCGAAACGTACTTACACTACGCCGAATGACACCAAATTTTGCGTGCAAGTCTTAAATAACATTACAGAACTATTCCCAGTCTCAAAATTTTATTTGGACCTCGATATCCTCAAAACATGTTCCAAACCTCAATTATAGAACTTCAAGAATGTTATTTCACTATTTGGCGTCGAAACGCCCCCGGGTCATCCAAAACCCGTTCCGAACATACGCCCAAGTACGAAATCATCATACGAACCTATTGGAACCTTAAAATCCCGATTCCGATGTCGTTTACTAAAAATGTTGACCGAAGTCAAACTTTGTGTTTAAGGCCAACCTTAAGGAACTAAGTGTCCAATTCCACCCCAAACTCTTCCAAATTCTGAACCAACCATCCCCGCAAGTCATAAACCAGTAAAAGCAAGTACGTATAATCTTATTTAGGATCACGGGGTTCTAGAAAGCAAAACAACCGATTAGGTCGTTACACCTCTTATCAGGCATATTATCAGTAAAGTGAGGCAGCTATAGAGACTTCAAGGTATATCTGTCGTGTCCGCAGACCTCACAGTCCCTATCTACTCTTCCCCATGTCAAACACTTCTTGTATTTCCTTTTCGTTAGACTCAGGAGTATAGAAACACTGTCTTCTTTCTGTAGCTTGTGACTTACGACATTCTGGGTTTTGGGAGTGATGATCATTGTATATGCCGAGTGGCACTATTCTGCGTATTATTTCATCTGTCGGCTTTTATCTTTATGTTTTTTTTCTTTCTTTAATTTCCGCAATAATAGGCTTACCTAGTCATAGAGACTAGGTGCCGTCACTACAGTTCACGGTGGGGGAAATTGGGTCGTGACAAGTTGGTATCAGAGCTCTAGGTTCATAGGAGTCGTGAGTCACAAGCTGGTTTATTAGAGTCTCGAAGATTAGTGCGGAGACGTTCGTACTTATCTTCAGGAGGCTATGTAGGTGTTAATAACAATCATACTTATTTGAATTCCCTATCGTGCGAGCTTATTGATCTTGGAGTTTGAAAATTTATCATTCCATTCTCTCGCAGATGGTGAGGACACAAACTTTAGTTATCGATGATGCTGCTACCAGAGCAGGTGTCGCTAGAGGCAGAGGCAGAGGCAGAGGCCAACGAGTAGTGTGCACCGTAGCTAGAGCACCTACCATAACAGCAGTTGAGGGGCTGCCAGTAGCTCCAGTTGGGGGGCAGGTACCGGAGGCACCTGCTGTTACCTCCGGACTTCAAGATACCTTAGCACAGTTCCGGAGCATCTTTGGTACATTGGTTTAGGCGAGGTTGATTTCGGTTGTGCCAGCTACTTCACAGGCCGGGGGAGGGACCCAGACTCCCGGTGCCCACACTCTAGAGCAGCGAGTTCACGTTGGTCAGGTTCCAGGTGTCATGGCGACATAGCCTGTGGACCCATTTCAGTAGGTGATAGGGATCGCTTGCCAGGTAGAGGACAGGTGGGTCCAGGAGAGAGAGGACAGATGAGGTCAAGAGAGAGAGAGTACATGGAGGTGAGGAGACCTCGTAGACTGGAGAGATCCGCTGGTCCTTATTTTGGAGTCAGGGTACGACATGGTAGAGGTTTTGTGGGTCAGCCAGTTCAGTTTGCGTTTCAGGATTCGCACGGTGTTTCAGGTGTTCATGGGTCTTAGGGTACCTTACCACACAGTTCCCATAACCACGTCAGCAACGAGGTTGTTTTGAGTGTGGCGACACTCGCCATGTGGTGAGGATTTGCCCCAGACTTAGGAGGGTTCACCTCCACAAACTTCTCAGGCATCGCGTGCCCCACCGGGTCCTCAGGCCATGATTCCAGCACCAACTGCTACTCCACCTGCTCACCCATCTCGAGGTGGAGGTCGGGGAGGTAAAGGTCGCCCTAGAGGGGGAGTCCATGCCAGATACTATTCCCTTACTGCTCGTACAGAGGCAACTACTTCTGATTCCATCAATACAGGTACTGTTCCGGTCTGTCATAGAGATGCATTGGTTCTATTCGATCCAGGCTCCATTTATTCCTATGTGTCATCTTATTTTGCCCCTCATTTGGGCGTATATAGGTATTACTTGAGTTTCCCTATTTATGTATCTACTCCTGCGGGAGATTCTCTTATTGTGGACCGCGTATATCGGTCATGTGTGATTTCTCTTTGAGACCAGAGTCAATTTATTATTGCTCAGCATGGTAGATTTTGATGTTATCTTGGGCATGGACTGGTTTTCGCCCCATTATGCTATTCTTGATTGTCATACTAAGACCGTGACACTGGCTATGCTAGGCTTACCGCGATTAGAGTGGAGAGGTACCTTAGAGTATACTTCACACATGGTTATTTCATTTCTTGGCTTAGTGAATGGTTGAGGAGTGTGATGCGTATTTGGCTGATGCGAGACTAAATTGCATAGTTTAACATGTGATATACCTTACATTTTATGCGCATTAATGATAAAAATACACTTGTTATGTGCTTAATGGAGTTTATTTCATGTGTAGGTGAAGTGGAGATGGAAACAGAGCTAAAAGGATGCAAATACGTCGAAAGATACGCGAAAGGAGACACCCGGGTGATAGCCGGGCAACAGAGCCAAACACCCTGACCCTAACTAGCGTTAGCCAGGAGTTAGGGCTGAAACGCCAGCCCTACCCTGGCGTTAGCCAAGCGTTTGGGCTGAAACGCCAGCCCTAGCCAGGCGTTATCCAGGCGTTTGGGTCAAAATGCCAGGGTCCCCAGCCGGCCAGAAACCGAGTTTTGACGGGTTTAAGTGTTTCCCAATTGAAATAGAAGTCTCCTACACGTTTAGGGTTTGTCCTAAACTTATAAATAGACTCCTAAAACACAACTACAGGAGAGATTCACAGAGATTTGAGATTAGAGTGAATCAAAGGCAAAACATCAACTTTGTACATATTTTCTTCTTTACTTTGTAGTTCTATTATGCAAGTTATTTTAGATTTTATTCTTATGAACATGTTTAGCTAATTTCTTGTGGAACCTGTTGGGGAACAAACTTATTGCGATATTAATATAGCTTTGATTGGTTGATTAAACTCTCTTTGTTCAACTACATTCTTGTTGTAGTTGATTGAAGGGCCCTCAGTTAGCTGTGCCTATTTATTATGTATCTACTTG
>MDKI01016968.1:0-32919 GCA_005239505.1 Nicotiana paniculata | reverse complement strand
CCCCCCCCCCCCCTTGTGTGGTATTGAAGTGAAAACATCAATTGGTATCAAAGTGGGTTATCCTTGAAGAGGCTAACACTTTAGGAGAAGATCAAGACGAGTGCACTACCTGAAAATTGGGAAGGGCAATCCACTACCAGGCCTCCACTCTTCAACGGCTAGTACTACTCCTGGTGGATGACAGGATGAGAGATCACATCATAGGAGAAAACTATGAACTGTGGGACATTATTATTGATGGACCACTAGCTACACTGAAGAAAAATGCTGAAGGAGTAGATGTGCCAAAGACAAGAGTTTACTGCACTGTTGATTATTTGAGGAAATGGGAGAAGAATGTTAAAGCCAAGAAATGGATTATTTGTGGACTTGATGCAGACGAGTACAACAGAATTCAAAGTTGTACCACTGCTAAAGAAATTTGGGACACTCTGCAAGTGGCCCGTGAAGGAACACCTCAAGTGAAGAAGTCCGGAGGAACTCTACTATATTCTCAATTTGAGAATTTCACCATGAAGGAAGGGGAAACCATCTAAGAGATTTATACAAGGTTCACTACATTGACAAATGAACTGAAGTCTCTTGGAAGGATTATTCCTAAAGAAGACAGAGTTGAGAAGATTCTGACAAGGGTTCTGCCAGTTACTTGGGAGAGCAAAATCACTGCCATTCAGGAATAACATAACATTACTACTCTTAAGTTGGATGAGCTAATTGGAAATCTCACTGCTTATGAACTTAGGAGGCAAACCATGAAGATGAATGTACCTAACAAGGAAAGGGGTCTGGCACTCAAAATCACTGAAGGTTCTGATCTAGAAGATGATGAAATGACTATGATCACAAAGGACTTCAAGAAGTACCTAAGGAGAGGAAAGGGTCTTTCATGAAGTGGGAGCTACAACAAACTTAAGGTTCCAGAAAAGCAAGCCAATGAGGGATGCTACAAGTATGGGAAGACTGATCACCACATCAAGAACTGCCCTCAATGGGAAGTTGAATGGAAGAAGGAAAGAGCTGAATGAAGAAACAGGAAGAAGGAACAAGTTCAACCAAAGAAGAACAAAGGATCAACCACGGCTATGGTCGCTGCTTTGGGAGAAAGCTCAGGTGAAAGCTCATATGCTGAAGATGGAGATGAACAAGCACTTATGGCCATTGGAGAATCTGATGAGGAAACTGAGGTAAGTGTAATCCATCTCAAAGACAAGATTAAATTTTGGTCTAAAGGAAGGCTATATGAGTTACTTATAGATTTAATTGAAGAATCTGAGGATGTAAACAATAAAAAGGAACAACTGTCTAAGGAATGTGTGCTTTTGAAAGCAAAGTGTAAGAACCTGGAACTTAGGGTTTGTGAGATTGTAAGTGAAAATACTGCATTAAAGAACCGGGTTCATACACTTGAATAAAATATCCTAGAACTCAAATCTGAAAACCTAAAATTGAAATTAGGAACATGTAAGAAAATGGTTGATCGCAAATAACTCACTCTAGAAGAAAATGTAGGTAAACTAAAAGATGGATTGTATAAGAAGAATAAGAAGGTAAAAATTTTGAAGGAGGATCTAGGCAAGGTCAAGCATGAACTAGACAGAACTTGTAAATGGAACATGTCCTCTGATGCACTTTCATGGCTACAGGAACATCATAGTAGCAATAGAAGAGGACTTGACTTTGGGAATCTACCACTTAAATGGGATCCCAAAAGCAAGTACCTTACACTTCTTGAGAACAATATTTGTACTCACTGTGGTAAAACAGGTCACTACAAAAGTGAATGCACTGCAAAAGAAAAGGCAAGTCAAAAGAACAAAGAATTTGTTCAAGGGGAGAATAGGCTACCAAGTTGGGCTAAAAAGAATTTGGTTCATCCTTTTGCTTATAGAAAGGGACCCAAACTAGTTTGGGTTCCTAAGACTAATCCCTGATTTCCTTTTGCAGGTCCAAGTGAAGGGGAGCAACCAGATATGGTACATGGATATTGGTTTCTCAAAGCATATGATATGAAGCAAGAACCAGTTCCTTTCACTTGAGGACCTCAAATGAGGTAATGTATCCTTTAGAAATGGGAAGAAAGGCGAAATCATTGGAGCTGGAAAGGTAGGTAAGACTGATTCTCACTCTATTGAGAATGTCTACTTGATAGATGGCCTAAAATACAGTCTAATCAGTGTATCACAACTGGGTGATAGAGGTGACATGGTAGAATTCACCTTTACCAAATGTTTTGTGATTAATATTACCACTAACAAGATTGTTTTGCACAAAAAAAGAGTGAATAGTATATATATATTGCAGATCTGTCCACACTTTCAGAAAATGAACTCACTTGCTTAAGAGTGTTGGATAATGATCCCCTCCTTTGGCACAAGAGAATTGGACATGCCAGTCTAAGTCAACTCAACAAATTAGTCTCGAAGGACCTGGTGATAGGGTTGCCTAACACCAAGTTCAAGGAAGATAAAGTTTGTGAGGCTTGTGCAAGGGGGAAGCAGGTAAGATCCTCTTTTAAATGCAAGAAAGTGGTAAGCACCACCAGAACGATGAAATTGGTCCATATGGATCTCTGTGGTCCAATGAGAACATTAAGTAGATATGGTAAAAGATATGTGATAGTGCTAGTTGATGATTACTCTAGGTTAACTTGGACATTGTTTCTAACATCTAAAGATGAAGCATTTGACATGTTTACTTCTTTTGTTAGAAAAACTCAGAAATAACTGGGTAATCAACTTGCATCAATTAGGCCTGATCATGAGACTGAATTTGAAAATACTAAATTTGTTGAGTTTTGTGATGAGCATGACATAGATCATAATTTTTCTTCTCCTAGAACTCCACAAAAAATGGAGTAGTTGAAAGAAAGAATAAGATACTTGAAGATATGGCTAGGAGTATGCTTCATTCTAGTAAACTGCCCCATAGCTTCTGGGAAAAAGCTGTAAACACTAAATGCTACATCATAATAGGTGCATGACTAGATCTCATGTAGAGAAGACTCCCTATGAGTTACTTAAAGGGAGAAAATCAAACATATCCTATCTTAGGGAATTTGGATGCAAGTGCTTTGTGCACAACAATGGTAAAGACTACCTAGGTTAGTTTGATCCCATAAGTGATGAGAGAGTATTCTTGGGGTATTCTTCACATAGAAAGGCTTATAAGGTCTATAACAAAAGAACTATGTGTGTAGAAGAAAGTGTTAATGTGATTTTTGATGAAACTAACATTCTCTCTTAGAGGCAGGAACATGATGATGAAGCAATTGGGCTGGTAAGAAACTCAAATGAAACCACAACCCAAACTGAAGATGAACTAGAGGAAGGAACATGTGATGGAACATGTTCTTCCACCCAGGGAAACATGACAGGGGGAATAGAACAAAGAGGAAATGATTCTCAAACCTCAAGGGAACCTGTCCATGATCCTATTCCCCTATTCCATAGCAACAAAACATTGAAGGAACATCAAGGGGAAACCAGTTGGTTGTGAAATCTTACAAGTATCAAAGTTCTCATCCTATTGAGAACATAATTGCTGATCCAACCTCTGTAGTCAAAACCATATCTTTATTAAAGAATCTTTGTGCTTTTGATGCTTTCTTATCTCTTATTGAACCTAAAATTGTTGCTGAGGCTTCGTAGGATGCAGACTGGGTAAATGCAATGCAAGATGAAATCAACCAATTTGAAATGAGTCAAGTTTGGTATCTGGTACCTAGACCCAAGTATAGATTAGAAATAGTCACAAAATGGGTCTTCAGAAACAAACTTGATGAAGATGGAACAGTTACAGGGAATAAGGCAAGATTGATGGTTCAAGGATATATCCAAGAGGAGGGAATAGACTATGATGAAATATTTTCTCCAGTTGCAAGGTTGGAAGCAGTAGCACTCCTCATAGCCATTGCTACTTATATGGAATTCACTCTTCACCAAATGGATGTCAAGAGTACCTTCCTTAATGGCTATCTAAAAGAAGAAGTATTTGTCAAGAAACCTCCGGGGTTTGAAAGCAAGGAGTGTCCTGATCATGTGTACAAGCTTGACAAGGCACTTTATGGGCTCAAGCAGGCTCCAAGAGCATGGTATGAAAGATTATAAAAGGTTTTGCTTGATCATGACTACAAGAGAGGTGAAATTGACAATACTCTGTTCTTTAAAGAAAAAGGTAAATATCTATTGGTAGTTCAGATATATGTTGATGATATAATCTTTGGAGCAACCACTGATAAGTTAAGTAAAGAATTTGCTAAACTAATGGGTAGTGAATTTGAAATGATCATGATGGGTGAGCTTATTAGGCTTACAAATTAAATAAAATTCAAATGGAACTAGGACCCATCAGCAGAAGTATGTAAAAGAGTTGCTTAAAAGGTTTAAAATGAAGATTCCAAAAAAATTGACACTCCTATTGCAACAGCTACAAAGTTGAATATAGATGAACCTCGTTCATCTGTTGATCAGAAGTTGTATAGGGGAATGATTGGCTCATTGTTGTATCTCACTTCTAGTAGAACTGACATTATTTTCAGTGTATGCCTTTGTGCAAGATTTCAGGTGAATTCAAAGGAGTCTCACTTGACTGCTGTCAAGAGGATTTGAGATATCTAAAAGCCACCACTGATCTTTGTTTATGGTAACCAAAAGGTAGTAATTTCAATCTAGTGGGATATGCTGATGCTGATTATACAGGTTTTCTTATGGATAGAAAGAGCACATCAGATACGATACACTTTCTTGGCTCATGTCTTGTGTCTTGGGCCACCAAAAACCAAAAAATTGTGGCCTTATCTACTGCTGAAGCTGAGTATGTTGCTGCTACTTCATGTTCTGGTCGTGGATAAAACAGCAATTAATGGACTTTAGAATTGATGTTGGTTGTATCTCTATCTTTTGTGATAACACTAGTGCAATTAGTATGACCAAGAACCTGGTTCATCACAAGAGAACTAATAACATATATGTTAGGATCACCTTTTGAGGGACAACTACGAAAAATGTTTGATCACTATGGAATTTGTGCTACTGACAAGCAAATAGCTGACATCGTCACAAAAGCTCTAAGTAGAGATCATTTTGAAAGGAGCATGTTAGAATTAGGGATGATTAAGATCACCTAAAAGGACCAGTTCAAAATTCACAATTAAAACAGAAAAGTAAAAAAAATGAAATGAAAAAAAAATGAAAAAAATTTTGGTTAGAAAATCTGTAAATTTTGTATATAATTAGATTAGATATTGATCAGTCTCATACTTTCAATAGTATACTCTTGTGCCATGTTCCAAAATGACTCATTAATCTCTAATGATATTTTCTCTATTCTTGAAAAATTTGGACTCACACAAGAGAAATCTCAGTGAAGAACCTGGTTCATCAAGTTCAATCAGTATGTTTTCAAAACTTTGCATAATTTGAAATAACTATATTTGGATCATGACTAAAAGCAGAGTCCCATATAATCCTTAATCCGTTTTGGACTTATCTGTTACAAGTGAACAAGTTCCGTTCAAAAGAGTCATAACCGAATTAAAGTTCCTAGATTCTAGGGATAAACTCCAACGTCTTTTCAAAACTGAAAGTCAGTTTGATTAGACTTCTGAAAAGTTGTCGTTACTCCATTAATCACTTCTCTTTAAATTGATCAGGATTAGTGTCTTCTTCACTTCATATTTTTCAAGCCGTCAAAATACTCTCCATATTCTCTCATCTTCCAAACATAATGCAACTTTTTTTTCTTCCATACCCAAACACAGAAACGACAAACACCTATGAGAATCATTCATCACTACCACAAGAAACCACTTCCAAACCCTTTATCACCCCTTCCACCATCCAACCTCTAAGAAAAGAGTTAAAATGATGGCTCGCAAGGTTGTTGCTAGTGGAGAGCAGATTCAGAAAATAAATGATCAATTGAGAGCGAGTAGGGAAGAAGAACCTCAGAAATCTGAAGAATCATTCAAATCTACTACTGAAGGGGAAGAAACTATTCTTCTAAGACTGAACATGTATCTTCTGGACCTAAAGTTACTCCTAAAACAATTTTTGAAGCTGCTAAAAATTTGAAGATTAGGTTTTTACTGGTAGGGTCTATGACAGGTGTTGAAATTACAAAATCTAGAGGAGTTGGTGGTAAAAATGAAAAAGGAAAAGAAAAAGAGAGCAAGGGTACTCAGAGTGCTGTGAGGGGAAAGGGTAAATGAGTGGTTTATTCTTCACCCACTCCTGTTAGTCTAACCAAAGATATAGTGCAATGATTTTTTGGAGAGAGGAATCTACAGGATTAAAGGAGAGTATGAAGAAAGCATGGGGAAGTGGGTCTGGTGAAGCTGCTGAAGGGCTGCTTCAACTCAGGAAAAATGTAGATGAACATTTTTCATCTGAATAGGAAACCCTCGCAACCCTACTGAAAAAAATTACTTAGAGTTATAATCCAAAGAAAAATTGAGGTTCAAAGGTTAGAACCCTTGGAACTACTAGGGAAAACAAGAAAAGGAAGGCTTCCCCTTCTGTCACTATTGAAATTCCTCCTATAAGAGAAAGAGCCACAAGAAGCCAGCAAAAGCAGAATGAGGCAGAATTGGAGAAATCCTTAGAAGAAAGTAGAAGAAAAGTAGTTGCTAAGAGAAAGAAGAAGATGGGTGAGCCTATTGAGGTTGTTGACATTGATGAGATGGACCTGGTCTTTCGAGATAAAGATGAGACTGAAGAAGTGGAGGTTCTGACTCCTAAAGCTAAGAAAGCCAAGACTTCCACTAAGAAGTCTGTTTTAGAGTCAAATCCTGCTGAACCATCCACTTTGGCAAAAAGAACCAGGTCTGCTGTGAAATCAAGACAAGTGAAAATTCTGGAGGAAGAAGAATGGAGTGGAGAGGAAGAAGATAATTCTGACACCGAGAAAGACAAGATGGCCAAGTTTGGCAAGAGGACAATTTTGAAAGGAAGACTCCCCAGGGAGTTGGAGGAGGTAGGAATGGTGTTGCTTTTGGAGAAGTTGGATGTCACGACCCAAATCGAGGGCTACGACGGGCACCCGGTGCTTTACTCAACCGAATATCAAAGTAACATATCTTTCTTATCGTACTATCATGGGTAAATGTGACAAAAGGGTCATCATGACATAACCGAAATAAAACATAAGGAAATGCTAGACATAGGACGACCTAACATGATATAGAAACTTATACATGTGACATACGAGCCTATAAGGCTGACATGATCATTTGTAAACTCAAAATATAGGACGACAAGGCCATACAACTATCCATATACCTGACATCTGTCTATAAGCCTCTAAGAGTACATAAACATCATAAAGGTTGGGACAGGGCCCCGCCATATCAATCAATACATGTCCAAATCATATTGACAAAATAGGAAACTCTGGAGAAACTGGAGTGCACTAATGCTTTCTGCTGAGTTGATAGCCTACTAGAAGGACTGTCAACTTGTCTATAGGGACCTGCAGGCATGAAACGCAGCGTCTCCAGGCAAAAAGGACGTCAGTACGAATAAAGTAATGAGTATGTAAGGCAGAAAAGCATAAATAAGAACAGTAATGTAAAGAGAAATATAGGAGATACATCCTGTAGCATCTGAGTGCCTCTGAGAGATAGTGACATGAAATGCGTGATACATATATATACATAATCATTTAAAAACATACGCCTTTGTGGGCATCACCATCATCATATCGTACCCGGCCTCAAAGAGGAGTCGGTAAAAACATACCCGGCCATCATAAGGCTCAGTAGAATCGTACCCGACCACATGGATCGGTGGTTGCACAATAGGTTCCGTACCCAGCTGACTATAGTGCGGAACCCTGTAGAGTAAAGTAGATACATATATAATGCATGCTGGACTCATGGAATCACGTTCTAAACCTTTCGGAGTGACGTAAGGTCATTGCACCTTTGATTAACATTATGGACATCATACCATCAATATGATATTCACTAGGATTCAAGGATCACACATACTTTAGGATAACTTTATAAGAAAAGAACAACATTGACAACCTTAGTTGCTATGAGTAGATTCGTTATGAAATATCGTATCTTGTACGTTCATTTCACTTTAGATCATGAAAAAAGAAAGAAAGAAGTTCCTTAACATACCTTAACCAAGTTGAGTCCTTAATACCTTCCAAGCAACTCTTCAAACAAGTCAACTCAATATCGTAGCATAAGGAGATTCAAAATCAGTGTTGAGCAAAGGCTAAGTCTGTAACTTATGCTAGTATCTCGTTTACGTAAATTTGGGCAGCATCTCCCCTGTAACAAGGGCCTCCTCCAATACCATATACCAACAACAACTGCTAGAGAAATCCAGCAACAGAAGACAGCATATAACAACAACAAGTCACAACTACTTCACGATGAGCGGCAAGCTCCGATTGGAATCCGTATAACCCATATCACCCGTTATAGACTTCTCACATATCCTTCTACCATATATTTTTAACAAAGGAAACCACCCATAACTCCAACTATCTTCGATTAGCAACTTCTAGTTCATGTCTAGTCCATCCATTAACTTAATCAACCTCAAGATAAACTTAAGCACATGAAAGAATAAAATACAGATACCTCCTACAGTAACTTCAAGTCAAAATCCAATTTATATTTAGCTTACAACAGTCCTCAATGGCAATACAACACCATTTAAGCTAATCCAAGATGTATCTTGTAGTTTATCATCCAAACAACTTAACCAACATACAAGCAAGCTTAAGTACAATTAGTAGGCTGTTATACTCACCTTAGCCAGTAGAAAAAACTTCAAATTTCATCCAAACATAGTCCACAACTATTCTCAATGAAAACACAACCTCAAATAGATGTTGTTCTTCACTAGAACTAACTTTTGATGTTGAAATATGGTGTAATCCATTTTCAAGACTTGAAATAACCTAGGGTTGATATAAAAACTACGGTAGATTATTTTACAGAACATAAACCACTTATAACAACCTCCCACCCGAGCTGGAACCACCTAAAAATCAGCAACAAGAAGAAACACAAGAAACTTACTAGCGCGACGGGATTCCTGACACTTGATTTGTGTTGTTTATCCTTTGTTTGGGTCTTGCATCATGAGAGAAACTTGAGAGAGTGTCTTTAGGAATATAAGGTCTGAATATACTGAAAATTAATGACTAAAAACGGGGTTGATGCATCTTATATATATCCATATGTCTTAAACCGCCTATGTGGGCCCCCGTAAAGAGCTTCTTGGCGCAGTCTCACGAAAATGCAAATATATCTCTACTCCAAGATCATATCGATGAACGGTTTAATGCGTTGGAAAATAGACTCATAGATATTCAATTTGGTGGATATATCACCCCGTAATTCCTAGTAAATTGGGAGAAAATCTTAGTAACATTTGAGTTAAAGTTTAAGTAAAATTATGAACGTAAATTACAACAACCTTTGTCGACTTTTGTTTCACAACTTGCTTGACTTCAAAACGCAAAACACGAATATCATAAGACTAAAATAACCTCCTTATCATGTTAATCACTCTAGTCTCACCCCAAAAGTTCATGTTTTAACATTCCAGATGTGTCAACTTTCGACGAATCTTATTTTCTTCAATTGGTTTAGCTTCTAAGCCTTCCAACCCTCTTGGTACTTGCAGTCCATAATCTTAAATATTTGTAACCTCCAAGATAACATGATTAACTTACTTTATGTACTTTCAAAGACGATCTCATTTTTGAACTTAAATCAATTTACTTACGACGTACTCTCACGTACGAAAATATGGGGTGTAACATTGGAGTTGCAAGGCTGAAAGGACATGGTCCTTCGGATGGATGGCAGGTTGGCCAGGAATGAAATTGTGGAGTTTATGGAAAATGGTGAGGTAAAATATGGAAGGGTTACGAGTATGGTGAAAAGAGTGAAAGTCACCTTCGATGTGAAGGAGTCGGGAGAGATTCTAGGTGTACCTGTTGAGGGGTACAATGACTATAAGAAGCTCAAGTGGCCAAACCTAGAAAATCATCCTATTACCCTTGCCATTACCAGAAAATTCAATGACAATGAGGAGGAAATTGAGCGCAAGGCTATCTACAAAAGTGAGATAAAGCCACCCCCACAAAGTGCTGTTCGAATTTGTCAACAAGTGTGTTCTGCCAAGGCAAGAAAAGAGGCACATTGCCACATTCATAGACTTGGTCCTCATGGAATGCTTGGCCAGTGGGAGGCAGATTAATTGGCTTGAATTTATAATTCATCTTCTTGATAGGGTTCTATAAATGGCACCAAGACTCATGACATATCCTATGGCATCATTCTCACAATTGTGCTTGCACATTGCAAGGTACCTATGAAGAAGTGGGAGATTGGTACAAGCAAGGATCATTTTGAGGAAAAGACTCTGCTTTCTTGTGACAATGAATTCCACACCACTCCTAAAGAACCCGGTTCATCCAAGAAGGTACCAGTGAATAGCAAAGTGCGAGCCTTGGTGCAAGAAAGTGGGATAAGGATGATGAGATTGAGAGGCTGAAGAAGAGGTTGGCAGAGGTGGATACTAAGAGAGATGCTCTCAGAACTGAGCTGGCAAAAGAAAAGGAGAAGAATGATGGCATTCTTCAGGATATGCTGAAACTACTCCAAGCCAAAAATCAAGCACTTGGTCTTTTTGTTGTTTTTGCTCATGTTTCCAATGTTTTTATTTCTTCTTATGCTTTGTGGTAAGATCTTATCAATCATCAGTGAAATTCACTGTCCTTTGCTCCAATTGTTTGTTTATATTTCTTTGATGGTTAATATACTTAGCTTGATCTATGATGATTATTCCATGATTTCCTTTGAAGTAGCCGAGTGGCCTTGAGTAAGTTTAAAATCTGGTTATCTTACTTGTTTATGCAACTTTTCAATGATGCCAAAAGGGGGAAAAGATTGTGCTTTACACTTTGAATAATGGTGTTTATAACCTTATGAACCTGGTCCTTCATAATAAGTGATTAAAAGGAAAAATGTTTTTAACATTGTGTTGATGTTGAGCGAAGTTGAAACATGGCCTAAGCTTATGAAAAGCATAGAGTTGTTATCATAAAAAAGGGGGCATTTGTTGGCCCAAGTGAAGGTTTGTTTTGAAGATTAACAAAGGAAGCTCATGCATGAACTAGGTTCATCCCTTGTGTGCATAGACACGAGCAAATTCGAGCATGTGGGATGCACGTGAAGAAGATAAGATTAATTTGGTATAATTGATATCTCCTTATCAAAAAGTTTGCGTAATCGATAAGGAGAAGGACTCCTTACTCAAAGAGAACATTATCCAAGATAAGGGAGGAGTTAGAAGTTGAGATTAAGTAGAACTCTTCCGCCAAGGAAGAGTATCATTAGAACTCTAGTTGTTTCTTCATCTACTAACTATATATATTGCAGGATGTTCTTATTATAGAAGCACGCACAAAAGCAGAAGTTAAACATGAGTTGAGAGAAAAATAGCAAGTCATTTTGCAAGCAATTCATATGTGATTCAAGTGTGCAAACCTGAAGCTACATGAACCAGATAGAAGAATCAGTTCCAAGTGTTTGTCTTTTATTCTAGTTCAATTGTAGTAGGTGTTTTCATATTATACCTTTCAGCTTTATCTAGAGGAAATTATAATAGGTACTTAGAATATTCAAGTTGGAGTTAAATTAAAATTGTCGCAACAGTTAGAGGCTGGTTGCCACAACGGGATTAGTGTTAATCCTAGGTTTACAAAAGTGTTTTTTAAATGCAGTTTTTGGCTCGATGATTTAGTGGAGAGTTTGGGAAAATCCTATTGTGAAGTAGGTCGTGGGTTTTTCACCTTTTGAGCCAGGTGTTTTCCACATAAAAATACTTGTGTTCTTTACTTTCTGCATTTACTATTTCAACAGTAGTAGGTTAAGGAACACTTAGAAGAACCAACTCCTTCTATAATCAGTTCAAACGAAAAATTGGACACCACACAAATCGCCTTCTCTCTTATATGGTATTGAATTTAAAACATCACTGGTAGAGTGCCATACCCCAAATCTTAGAACAAGGATCGGATCAGTTACAAAGTCGGATGGCCTTTTGGTTCCTGGTACGTTGCCCTTCCTTTGTACATTTGTCTGATCTGGTTTGTATGTTGACCGGCTTTTAGAATAGGGAAAGAAAATTGAAAAGGAAAACCAAGAGAGGGAGAATAAGAGAGTGAAATTCACTTGGTTCTCATAAAATCCATGCGATCAAAATTGAACTGTGACTGATTTTACTCCAAAGGTGTTCAAAAATAGACTATGATTTTGAAATATTCCAACTTTTGACCAAACTATGCGAGTCTGATTCTCACCGGATGTGAGATACATAGGCAAACCTCATCAGTTCCGTCCCCCAATTTTCAAAAAATCCAAAAAATATTTTTCCTTTACATCCTTCTTTAGAAAAGTCTTTCTTGGAGACTCCAATTTTAGAAAAATCCAAAAATATTTTTCTTTAATTCCGTCTTCAGAAGTCTTTCTTTGAGACATCAAATCTAAATCCAAAAAAATATGTTTTTTCCTTCCTTAGAAGTCTTTCTCCCAAAAAAACAAAATCCAAAAACAAAAATCAATCAAAATAAAAAAAAAAATTCTTTTCAAAAATTCCCAAAGAAAAGAAAAAGCTAGCTTATGTACTTTGTTCCTGATCTTCATGAACTACGCAATGATCTGATTCATGCAGCGCCATGAAATGTAGGAAATCCCCATCAAATTCGATCATAGAAATTAAATAAAAAGAGAAAAAAAAGAGATGAGTGAAAAACAAACTAAAAAGAAAGAAAATAAAGAGTGACAAAAATAGGAGGAGAAAACTCAAGAGAAAGAGAGCGGTAAAACCAAAAGGGTGGCAGAAATAGAAAACAAGAGTTACAGAGTGAAAATGGACATTTAACGGCTGGAATGATACAGGCAAACATTCAAACACGTGGTAGAAACATTTAACTGTCAGGTGCATTGCATCCCAACGTGCAATTTCCTATCTGTTAAATGTCTTAAAACTAAAAAGGTTGTTGTGTGTGCAAAATAGCTAGGTTCTATTAAGGTGATTGGTGTTTTTGGTAATCTAGCTTCCTACCCATACTTCACAAGATCTAAAGGCAAGGTTCTGATGGCGTCTGAAAGAAATCTACCAATTATCAACCCTGAGGCTAGCCCGACACCGGTTATTGCACAACCAGAATCAACAACCGCTGAAGAGAATAGAATGTTGCATCTCCGCATGTGGAAATGTGGGACTGTAAGGCCCCATAAAATTTCACAAGGGAATTCGAGGTTTTGTGGTGCAGAGGTACGGACTTTTTGGGTTGTAAAAATGCATTGAAGAAGTTGGTGGACGTTTTGGTAGAAGAAGTGATTCTGCGGTCAAGTTCGCGACTGCAGAACCACTCCGTAGACCGCATATCCATCGCGGAGTTGGGCAGAAAGTTTGTAGAAACTTGAAGGACGTTTTGCGCTCATTTATGCGATCGCACACCCATTTAGCGGTCCACATTTTCCACTGCAGTTTTGGCATGAGAAATTTCATTGGGCGATTCTGCAGCCGCATAAGTGGTTTGCAGACCGGTCCAGACTAGCCCAGCTCTTGGCATCATTTTCGTGGCCCATTTTGCGGTCCGCGTATCTATTATGATACCGCAGAACTAGTTCAGAGGGTCCATTTTCTATTTTTATAACCCGACCCCATTTTGATAAATAACCTTAGGGGATCATTTTGAAGCATATTTCTGATGATTTTAGAGAAAGGTAAGAGCACTTTAGAGAGAGAAGGAGGAAACCTAGCATTCCAATCACCTAATCTTGCACCAGTCTTCAAGAATCAAGGAAGTCAATCACTAGATTGTCATCTATCTGGGTAAGTCCTACTCCTAAACTTTCATGCAAGAGGTTATAAGTTCAAGTATATTGTGGGGTTAGAAATAGGCCATGCATGTGACACTAGGTTGTAGTATGTGGGGTTAAAGAACCATTTTGGGTAATTTCTTATTGAAATTGGTTAAGGGATGAAGGGATTACCATTGTAGAGCCTTGTAGTCTATGTTGTGTGATAGGCGTTTGACAAAATTCCTAAGAGAGTTACACGATGGGAATCATTCTATTATTAACCGATTTTTGCTATCTTCCTATATAATGTTATTGCTAGAAGTGTTGGGCATTGTAGTAACTTAAGGAAAGCTCAAACAAGGTATGTTGGCTAAACTTCTCTCTTGGAATCGAATTCCATGATATCCCTGTAAGTTTCAAGAATGGTTGGCCCACGTTCCTAATTTCCATGTTACGCGTTATCCCATATAAATGTTACTATTGAAAATAAACTTGTGTTGAGAGATATGTATTAGAAATGTGTACCTAGTGCTCCTATCGTATTTTTCTCTCCTTTCAAATGTGACCAATGTGTCGGAATATTATGATTTCAATTATGCTTTTATTGCAAGTTGTTATGCCAAGTTGTGGAAGAAAACTCAAGGTGATAGGATTCTTATTGTTTATATGCAAATCAAATCTCAGTTTCCAAGTGTCCTTATTGTTGATAAAATATGACTATGTTGAAGGTGAAAGAAGTGAAAGTGAAATATAAAAAGTGGCCATGGTTGTTGTAACTAGTGTACTCGATTTGAATTTGTGTTTCAATCATAAATCACCCTGCTCTCCCTTATGAGTATTTTTAATGTGGTTTGAGTCCTTACATACTCATGAGTTAAAATTGTATATTGCCTTTTAATAAGAAGTACTCAAAAAGATACGGAGTATTACCCGTTTATGAATTTTAGTGTGTGTTGTGATTACAAGGCATTGTGCTCCATACTTTGGAAAGGGATCTATTGTGTTTAAAGCCTCCACTATTGATGAACTTAAAATTATGATTTCCGAACTATCCAACATGTTGATGTTTTTTATGATGATCATGGAAAATCAAGAAATGAAAAATGTCGATTATGAAATACGGTAAACGTGCCTTGAATGAAGAATCATAAGTATGACTAAGACAGCCAAGGAAATAAAATAAGGTTGTTAATGGTTGAAAGTACTAATAAAGCTATTTATAGTGTAAAAGGTTACGAGGTGAATATAAAATATATTTGTACTTTTGTTTCCCTTGTGTGCAAAACAAAAATATTTTTGGGAGTATCTTTAGTCACCGAGGAAGGGTAGGTTTTAATAACCTAACCCCGAAACTACATGTGTCGGTGTAGGGTGTATTGTGATTATTCTCCTTATTTGGGATGAGATTGTTATGATGAGAATATTACCCTTCATTGGGATGAGATGATTGCTGGAAAAAGGGTTGATGTCGATCCACATGGAATTGTGGTGAGATGGTCTATCCGGTCGGGTTATGATCGGACGCCATGTCGCACACATGGTGGTGATTATACTAGAAATTGAAATTGTGATTGTGGTTTTGACTGTGGTTGATGTCTCGTATGAGATGGCCTAGCCGTTCGGGTCGTGATCGGACTCCGTGCTAGAAATACGGTGGTATATCTATATCGGTGCTAATGATCTCCCAACCAAAAATATATATGTTAATGTCCGTATTTCGAGAATCGTTATGTTTTAAACTTTTCATTTGGATATCATTGATTGTTCCATGCTGCTTCCATGGCTTTCCCCTTTATTATCTTGGCATTCGTATTTCGAAAGAGGACATTTAGCTTTACATACTAGTACTATTCCACATGTACTAACGTCTCTTTTGCCGGGGGCGCTACATCCTCAATGGATGTAGGTGGTTCATCAGTGGACGATCTTGATCCTCGATAGCAGTTACTTTCTATTCAGCAGATATTGGTGAGCCCTACTCTTTTCCAAGTTTCATGTCATATGACGTTGTACTTCATGTTTTGAGGTATAGCCGGGGCCTTGTCGCCGGCACTTCCATACTTCTCTTTTATTGTACTTAGAGGCTTTGTAGGCAGGTTGTGGGTGGTGTTTGATGTTGGGACTCAAACTAGTAAGTGTTGATACTTGGCAAACATGTTTTTTTATCATATCTATAAACTAGTAATATTTTGGAAATCATAATTGAATATTCATTAGTAATGGAAAAAAAGATTGTGGAACACTTAACTCTTCTCATGTCATTCACTAGTACTTATTCTTATTTTGTTAATGGTCAAGGTTGGGTAAAAGTCATCCATCAGGTTTGCTTAACCAGGGTCTCTAGGTTGAGCGTCGGTCGTGCTCCCCAAGGTCGGGGCGTGACAGGGACACCCGGTATAAAAGTAGGGAACCGTTAAGTACAATTCCCGAGTTTCCTGAGTTGATTCCCAGGTCAGGTGGGGATACCAACATCCCCGTGACCAACCCGCTCATCCCATGTGGGTACCCTCTAATGCCATATATTGGTCATGGCATGCCTTTTGTGGTTCACCCCCAGGCGCCGACTTCAAAGGCACCGCCAACAATGTTCTCTGCAGCACCAGTCTGCACCACATCCCACCAATTATACCACGGTTGTATGTTGAGCCTCCAATGTTCACTTTTAGGGTCCACAATTTCAACCAGAAATAACATATGCGATCCCATACTCATTTACCCAAACTCCACAATGTGACCTCTCGGTTGAGCAAGAAAAGGTTGCCAGGAATCCCAAGCAAAAGGAAATGGATTTGAAGATGAAAGGCTCGGAGAAGAGTTTAAAGAGTACGCAGGGCCTGAGAGACCAAAAAAGCGTCTCTTGCGCCGACTTGTGCATGTTTCCCATGTCTACTTGCCAGTTGGCTTCAAGATGCCAAAACTTGGAAAGTACGACGGGCGCGGAGACCCGATCGCTCATTTAAAATGATAATTTAACCAGATGAGAGGTTCTGATAGAAAAGAGGAGTTGTTAATGACCCATTTTGGAGAAAGCCTCACCAGGATCGCTTCCGAATAGTATATGGATCAAAAAATTACACATTGGCATATATAGGATGATCTGGACCGAGATTTTGTCTGCCAGTTCCAGTATAATGTGGACATCACTCCCGACAGAAACTCTTTGTCCTATTTAAAAAAGAAAATCGCGAAAAGTTTCTGCGAATATGCTGTCAAATGGCGTGAGCAAGCTGCCAGGGTAAACCCTCCAATGGACGAAGCAGAAATGGTTGCGGTCTTTGTACAGGACAAAGAGGCAGACTACTTCCAAAACATGATGTCCGGTATGGGTAAGTCGTTCGCTGAGGCTATCAAAATTGCGGAGATGTTCGAAAATGGTTTAGAAACGGGCTGAATCTTGAGTCATGCTTCTTTTAAGGTCACATCACAGGACGTTCAGAATGGTTTGGGGGTTTTGATGAACAGAAACAAGAGAGAAGAGGGAGCCATGTTGGTTTCGAGCTCGAGGGGGGCTCGCAGGTCATTCAACCAATCATATAGCTTCATAAGGTCCCACAAAACTATTATCTCCATCAAGATTTGCTTATTCCATGGCACCGCCTCCCTATGCGGTGATGAACACACAACCTTACACACTGCCACAACATTATACACAAAACCGAGCTCCACCTCCCAATTTTGCCTATCCCTACCAAGCTCCATATAATCCCCAACCAAATTTTCCCTAATACAATCCTCTCCCAAGAGAGCCCCTCAGAAGGAATCAGTTCACCCCTATTGGTGAATCGTATTCAAGTTTGTTTCAAAAGCTAATCAGGTTAGGTCTACTGCAGCCAATGGCCCTGAACCGACCAAACCTCGAGTCCCCCTCTCAGTGAGTTGATGCTAAATGTGAATACCACTGTGGAGCAGTGGGACATGATACCGAAGATTGTTGGACTCTCAAAAGAGAAGTAGAGGACCTCATTGAGGTCAAGTCAATAGTTCTCAAGGAAGAAGAGGCCCTTAATATGACGAACAATCCTCTGCCTACTCACGCCAATGGGCCAGTAGTTGGAATATCTGTGATGATTGGAATTGATCTGGAACTGAAGGCCATTGCAGTCATTGTCGAGACAGAAAAAAGCCAAAAAACGGTCGCCAAACCTGAAAGTTCCCTGTCAGACGGGAGTCTCGGTAGCCGGTCTTTCTATTCTTTCCGCGTCCGGATTATTTCTGGGTGTAATCCTGATGTTTTACTTTTATTTTCTTACTTTATGATGTAAACCCTTCTATCTTTTAATTTTTTCTTTAAAAAAATCAAATGAAATTAATATTTCATTGTCCAGGAATGTCTCTCTTCTTAATCTTGTCACTTTTCTTTTTCTTTTTTCAGTTCTGTAAATGCAGATTTGAATGATATGACATGCTTGCGGACTTGATGGCCAGATCCTAAAATGCTGCCAGAACCCAAATTAATGAATCAAGAAATAAAATATTTTGAAGACAAGGCTTGTAAGAAAATAAATAGAAAGTTGGAACGAAGTTGAGATTCGCTCTCTTCGGATCATTGTTGAAGCCAAGATTGTAGATAAGGATTGGGTCCAGAAATGATTGGAATAATTGACATTGATTGATAAAAAATAATTGGCCGCAGTTTACCATGGGCAGTTGTACCAACAAAGAATGGCCCGTGTCTACAACATGAAAGTGAGGCCCATGAAATTTGAAATAGGACAACTCATTCTGAGACGTATCCTCCCACCTCATAAAGAAGCTAAAGGAAAATGGGCTCCAAATTGGAAAGGTCCACACATGATCCTCTATCTAGCATTAATGTTCTCTGATTGGGACGACGAAGACTTTCATTCTCGCTATCCAAACACTATCAACCCTTTGCTAACCCTTTTGAGTCGGTTATATTTATTTGATTACCCTCTTTGGAACCTGAAGATGTTATAAAAAATGAAAAGAAAAAAGAAAAGAAAGAAAAAAAGAAGAAGAATAAAAACAAAACAAAAAGAAAACGGAAAAAAGGGAGAAAGAAAGATGAAAGAAAACAAAACAGAAGAAAAAAAACAAAAATCAAAACAGTTCATATTCTTTTAACTACGTTCGACTTGATTCCTAAAGGATACATAGGCAGCCTCTCTCTGGGGTTCAGCCATATCAAAACAAAAAAATCCACATTCTCCCAAAAGTTGAAACTGTGGTAGATGTTACAATGGTCCGGCGATGGTTTCTCCTGAAAGGTTCCAAAGTTGTAACTCAATCCAAATCCTTTTTACCCAAATCCTTTTCAAGTCCTTCCGATCAATCAACAAGAATGTTCAAGAATTGGAGGATACAGTCACTTGGATCTGATGTAACCAAAATGAGAGAAATAAAATGAGAAAGTCTTATTGGTGAAAACCCTCACGGGTACCATAGGGGCGATGGCGAGCAGAGAAAATGAAATGAGAGAGTCTTGTTAGTGAAAACCTGCAAAGGGCACTATAAGGCGATGGTAAGAAGATAAATGAGAGAGGCTATCAGGTGAAAACCCTCAACGGGCATTACTGACCGAAAGAGGATCTTCATAGCCATTGGCATCGATACAGTCCTAGGCAAGGTTTATCTCACTACTAAAAAATCAGGTTTTAGCGATGGACAAATTCTGTAGCTAAATAGAAAAATCCTTTGCTAATCTCATTTAGTGATGGATTAGCAATGGAATATCAAGAAATTCTGTTAGAGCGTTTTAGCGACTGATTAGCGACGACGCTCGTAGCTAATTCAAGTTTTTTTTTTGTAGTGTCTGTTTCAAGTAAAAAGTTGTGATGAATTGCTGAGAGTCGGATGGTTCACAGAGATCAGGTATCCAGTCCAAAGGGCATGTCATGTTCATTGAAGACAACATGTACTCCAGATAAGTCCTTCTTTACTTTTCCCGAAAGGGATACCTTTTGTCTAAATTTATTTTCCATTCCATTGTTTGTTTTCGTTTGAATCCCCTTCGGTCTAACTTTGTTAAAAAGAATTAAGGTAAAGAAGGGATAGCAAGACTGAATTACAGGGCTTTTTGTTATACAAGCTAATATTCAAGAGGCAGTCAGCCTCGACAGAGGCATTAAGTCAACCCAGAACTCAGCAGAACAACAATGCAAAAATGAAGGAAAACGGTCCAAAATCAATTTGAAACACGTCTGAGCCCCTCGGAACTATGTCCGAATATCCCAACAAGTCCCATTATATAATACGAACCTATTCATGGCCTCAAATCACACATAACAATATCGAAATGACGAATCGCACCTCAATTTAAGCTTGATGAACTTTGAACTTTTCAACTTCCATAACTTGTGTCGAAACATAAAAAATCAACCTGGAATGAACCCAAATTTTGCACACAAGTCCCAAATGACATAACGAAGCTATTCAAATTCCCGGAACCATAATCCAAATCTTATATCTTTAAAGTCAACTCTTGGTCAACTTATGAACTTTCCAAACCTTCAAGTTTTCAACTCTCGCCAATTAGTGCCGAATTCTTCTAGAAACATCCAAATGTAAATCTGGGCATACGTCCAAGTGCAAAATCACCATCCGGACCTATCAGAACTATCAAAACTCCATTCCAGGGTCAAATTCATAAAATGTCAAACTTGGTCAACTCTTCCAACTTAAAGTTTCAACAATGAAATTCATTTTTCTAAATCGATTCCGAATAACTTGAAAATGAAAATCGACGATTCACATAAGTCATAATACATCATATGTAACTACTCATGCCCGTAAACTACCGAGCGATGTGGAAATGCTCAAAACTATTGGTCAGGTTGTTACAATATCACAAAGTAATTCCTTGGTGAAGTGTCATAGTTGTTGTTACTGTATGAGTATCTAAATGTTGAACATACAACCAAAGTCAAAGGTGAACTAATGTTGATGTACGAGAAAAAGACAACAAATATTTTATATCCTTCATATCAGTTTTTTTTTTTAATTTAGATTATGGACTTACCTTAGAATAAATAAATTTTATTTATAATTAAAAAATTAAATAGTACTCACATATCTTTACCTTTAGAATTACATACAAATTATTCTTTCTAGCATAAAAAGAAGGTTAGTATCTCTAAAGTTCTCCAACTTGTCAATAGATTATCCGTATGAAGAATCTTTACTTGTACTTAGTTGCTTTAGTTGATTACTTGTAGCCTTCATATCAAATATAAATCATTCGTCTTCAAACATTAAATGTTTGGGAATGAGAACAATCCAACACTCTGATCTTTGATAATAATATTAATAGTCACCAATAAATTCTCACATTCATACATGTGTATTCTTAAAAAAGGAGGGGGTTATAATTAGCGAATAATACCTTTCTCTAATAAAAATTCTGAATAAGAACAATGTGTCCACCAACCTTTATCATTGTAATCTAGCCAATTCATCTGCATCATAATAAACCTTATTCTCTTCGAGCGTTCATGTATCACGACAAGAAAAATAATTAACATTAAACCTTCAAGACAAAGTGAGACTTACCAATTGTTAATTCAGATGGTGAACTTGAGCTGGCTAAATATAAAAAAGTTAAAAGGTAAACTCTCACATTCTAACGAATGAAATATTAGGAAATCTACCCAATATAATCTAATAACAACCCCCTCCCCTCAAATAAAATCTGGAAAAAAGAAGAACAAACAAACAAGAAGGAATAACAGAAAGTTATGATTTTAACTATTCACATGTGATTTTCAGAATGTCTTTCAAGATTTGGTTAATATTCCAAAAACTATTCACTTTATGGATTCGGTTGTATTTTGTATTGTACTTGGTATACTTTGGACTTGGCGTTGGTACTTCAATCTTTACTTGCTAATACTACTCCATATGTGAACACATTATTTAACTTCCATCCCAAATCTTAGTTTCTAAACCTTCAAATCATTTTTATTAGACTATATATGTATGGTAGCATTCTTCGTGGCCAACAGTTAATAGTCAAGGCTAAGTTTGTGAAGTCCTCAACAAAATTTAACTTACATAATAATGTGACAAATCTAACTTCTTTGCATTTTACCAAGATCAAGTTCTGGAGAAGTACAATTTTTTTTTGTCACACTATTACATTGCTAATTCATATTGATAAGTAGAACTATTGTTACTTGGCTATGTTTTTAGTTTTTAAACTCCCAGTTGTGCTTTGTTGTCATTTTCTTTAGCAGTAGCTTCCTTTTATCTTTACCGTAAAAAGAATAAACTTTGAAAGATACCCGGCAGGAAGTTTTGATATAAACTTACGAGGATATTTTATTAATCACACTCTATGCATTAACTAACAGCTCAATAAACGGTCTCATCTCATTTACAAGACTCGGTGACAATTTAGATCTCCATTAATAGTGATTTTTGATGACGTCCAAATACACTACTAAAAAGTAAATGGATACGGTCACATGCAATATAATTTACACAACTATGAGTGGGGGTCGAATCCCATAGAGAACAATACGTAGGAGATTAGGAATGTAAGAAAATTATCACTTATTGTACAATTTCAAACACTTAGAATTTGGTTGTGAAAATATTATAACTAAATGCAAAAATGTAAACTAACCTAGAAATGCAGTAAAGTGATCAATAGCTACAAGTATGGATGCATCGGGAATTACACTCCAGTTTTATGATTTTACAAATATGAACGAGTTTATGTTAATTAGCATCGGGTAATAATTCTATGTTAGCTTCTGTAACGACCTGGTCGGTCGTTCCGTGAGATTAGCCTCGTTTCCCATGTTTCAGCTTTGGTCATGTGTTATTTAACCTAATTATATTGTGTTGGGTCGATTGGTTCAGGTTCGGAGTGTTGTGGTGAGATATGAGACACTTAGTCTCTTAAGTTGGCTTTATAGTTAGAAAAGTCAACTGGAAGTTGACTTCTAGGTAAATGACCTCGGTATGTGGTTTTTATGGCTCGGATAGCTTCATTAGGTGATTTGGGACTTAGGAGTGTGTTCGAAATATTTTTCGGTGGTCCAAAGTAGAATTAGGCTTAAATTGGCGAAATTTAGTTTTTGGGGCTTTTCGGTCGACAGTTAAAAATTAACTATCTGGGTCGGAATGAAATTTTGAAAGTTGGATCAGGTTCGTAGTGTCATTTTGGATGTGTGTGAAAATTTTTAGGTCATTCGGACGAGGTTTGGTTAGTTTCGGCATCGTTGGTGAATTTCGGAAGTTTGAAAATCCTTAGGCTTGAATCATGGGTTGATTTGGTGTTTTGATGTTATTTTGGGTGTTCCGAGGGTTTGACTAAGTTCGGGTGATCATTTATGACTTGCTGTTATTTTTGGTTGAGGTCCCGAAGGCCTCGGGCGTGTTTCAGAAAGATTTCGGGCTATATTTCTCCATGATTTCAGTGCTGATGTGTTTCTGCATCTGGTGTCTCTGCCCTTCATCGCGATCACGGAGTGAAGGATGAGATCACGTAAGGGAAGGTCTGAGGTGTTGGTTTCTTCTTCGCTTTCGCGAACATGGGTCTGCGTTCGTATAGGGTGAGGAAAGTGGAGCATCGTGTTCGTGTAGGGGAGCATGCGATCGCGTAGTGTTGGGTCTGAGCTGAGGCAGGAGGGTTGTCTCTTCGCGTTCGCGAGGTCAGTTTCACGTTTGCTTAAGGGAGTCAATAGTGAGAAACGCAATCACGGACGATATTATACGATCGTGTAGGTGTAATTTGGGCAATGTCACTTTTGTTCTTCGCGATCGTGTGCCTATCTCCGCGATCGCAGTGAGTAATGCACCTGGGTAGAAAGTTTTATATCCAAAAACGAGGTCTTAGTCTATATTTTCAAAAACCCATTAGAGAGCTCGGGAGAAGGTGAAATTTGAGGAGATTTTCGGTAGAGTAATTTGGGTAAGTATTATTCACTCACATTTGGGTTAATTCCATGATTTAGTCTTGATTTTCATCATTTAATTTGAGAAATTAGAGAGGAAATTGGGGGAAAATGGGAGAAAAATTTGGGGATTCTTTTGGGGATTTGAATAGGCAATTGAGGTCGGATTTTGATGAATTTGATATGGGTAGACTCGAGGGGGAATAAGGATTCTAGTTTTGTGATTTTTATCAAATTTTGAGACGCGGGCCCAGGGGTCGGGTTTGGCCAATTTCGGGATTTGTGCTTAATTTTGATAATTTTCGAATGGGTTTCGTCTCCGTAGCATATATTGATGATATTAAACTGGTTTTGGCTAGATTTGGAGAAATCGGAGGCCGAGTCTAGAGGCAAAGGCATTGTGGGCTATGATTTTTGCTGGTTTGAGGTAAGTAACATTTCCAAACTTGGTTATAAGGGTTCGAAACCCCGAACTATATGCTATAAGATTATAATTAAGGTGATGCACACGCCAAGTGACGGGCGTGCAGGCGTGCACCGAGTGATTTATGGCCTGGCTCATCCCATGGAACCATCTAGTAGCTATTACGGATTGATATTAGCACTTTTGTTGATGTGGTTAATGTGAACATGCTAGAAATCATGCTAAGTACGATGCTAAGGCTTCACCGCCAAAAATGCTGAGAGCCAAGTGGTCCTATATTGCTGTCTCCTTATGTGTTTTATTTACTTTATGTACTCAGTCATGTCATAGCATGTCACATCATGTCGTAGTCTCGGTAATTGTTATCTTGTACATTAACATTGATTCGGGCTAGTTCATGCATCTATGAGCCCATGTGAGCGAGACTGGAGAGTAATGACTGAGTGAGGCCGAGAGCCTGTTATTGAGAGACAGCTATGAGATCGGACTGCACACCACATTGATATTCTGATTATGCCTTCATTGGCTTGTTATAGCGCTTGGGCTAATAGGAGCCCCTTCGGAGTCTTTACACCATAGTGAGTGCATTGATATTTGAGGGATGGATCTTCCCTGGACATGGATCTTGTCCGAAGTTGATGATATGTGAGGGATGGATCTTCTCTGGACATGGATCTTGTGCGAGTGTTGTATTCCGGAGAAGGATCTTCTCTGTGGGGCTAGATTGGTCTTTTCCCTCAGTACTGAGTGACTACGGCCACCGGTGTTTATGCATATTCCAGAATGGATTTTCCCTAGGCCTGAGAGACGATTACAGTATTGAGTGGACTGCTCCGAGCAATACGTGCATTTCTACACTGTTCATACATGGGCATGTGGAGTATACTGATTCATACATGGGACACTAGACATATCTGGCACATTCTGTTTTTATCCTCTGATAAATTGTGAGCATGTCTAATTTTTGTACACTGTCTTATTTAATTTTTGAGGTTTAGTCTGTCACTACCTCTCAGCCCATAGTTTGGGTTTGTTACTTCTGAGTTGGTGTACTCCCATTACCCATGCACCTTGTGTGCAGATGCAGGTACATCGAGACTCGATAATGGTTGCTGAGTTGCTGCTAGAGTTCCTTTGGAGGCATCGACGTAGCAGCTGGCGATTGCATCCCCGATTATCTCCTTCTCTATCTACCTGCCATATTTATTTATTTCAGACAACTTTATGTCAGCACTGTATTTTGATATTCAATGTAGTATCTCATGACTCGGTGACACTAGATCTGGGTTTGGGTTTTCTCTTACTTATGTTTTCAATGATGATTAAACTCTTAAATGCTTTATAAATATGATATTATTGCTGCAAGTATAGTGGATTTTTCTGAAAATAACTGTAAACAAATGAAATGTGTAGCTTGCCTGATTTCACAATAGGCGCCATCACGACTGGGTATTTTAGGGTCGTGACAAGTTGCTATCAGAGCCCTAGGTTAAATAGGTCTCGCCAGTCATGAGCAGGTTTAGTAGAGTCTTGCGGATCAGTACAAAGACGTCTGTACTTATCTTTGAGAGGCTACAGAACCCTTAGGAAAAATCTCACATTCTTGAATTCTGTCATGCGAATCTATTGATTCCTGGAACTAAACTTCCGTTGTTTTCATTCTCTCATAGATGATGAGGACTCGCGCTACCGATCAGGATGACCAGACACCATCTAGACCAGCGAGAGGTCGAGGCCGCAGTCGAGGCCATGGTAGAGGTAGGGGTGCATCCCGCCCAGCAGCCGGGGTAGTACCTGTGGACCCTCTTATTGTTCAGGATAAGGTCCCCGCCGCAGATGTTCGAGCGAGACCGGCTCAGGCACCGACAATGCCTATTGTGATCCCAGGTCTTCAGGAGACTCTGGCTCAGATTCTAACTGTGTGCACCAGTCTTGCACATGCAGTCATCGTTTCTTCTACTGCCGTTACTTCTCAGGCCGGGGGAGGCACTCAGACTGTAGCTGCCCATACACCTGAGCAGGCTGTTCAGGGGCTTCAGATACCGGGGGAAGCTCCAGCCCAGCCGGTTGCCCCAGCTCAGGATTTTTTTATCCTAGTTATGCCAGATGATGAGTAGCGTAGGTTGGAGAGGTTTGGTAGACTTCAGCCTCCGACATTCAGTGGTGCTAAGGGCGAGGATGCCCAAGGCTTCTTAGATAAGTGTCAGAGGATTCTTCACATAGTAGGGATATTGGATACCAGTGGGGTCTCGTTCACTTCTTTCAAGTTCTCAAACATTCACTTGGTGAGAGGCTTATGAGAGGCTCCCAGCCCATAGTTTGGGTTTGTTACTTCTGAGTTGGTGTACTCCCATTACCCATGCACCTTGTATGCAGATCCAAGTACATCGAGACTCGGTAGTGGTTGCTGAGCTGCTGCCAGAGTTCCTTTGGAGGCATCGACGTAGCAGCTGGCGATTGCAGCCCCAATTATATCCTTTTCTATCTACCTGTCATATTTATTTATTTCAGACAACTTTATGTCGGCACTGTATTTTGATATTCAATGTAGTAGCTCATGACTCGGTGACACTACATCTGGGTTCAGGTTTTCTCTTACTTATGTTTTCAATGATGATTAAACTCTTAAATGCTTTATAAATATGATATTATTGCTGCAAGTATAGTGGATTTTTCTGAAAATAACTGTTAACAAATGAAATGTGTGGCTTGCGTGATTTCACAATAGGCGCCATCACGACTGGGTGTTTTGGGGTCGTGACAAGTTGGTATCAGATCCCTAGGTTAAATAGGTCTCGCCAGTCATGAGCAGGTTTAGTAGAATCTTGCGGATCAGTACAAAGACGTCTATACTTATCTTCGAGAGGCTACAGAACCCTTAGGAAAAATCTCACATTCTTGAATTCTGTCGTGCAAATCTGTTGATTCGTGGAACTAAACTTCTGTTGTTTTCATTCTCTCACAGATGATGAGGACTCGTGCTACCGATCAGGGTGACCAGACACCATCTAGACCAACAAGAGGTCGAGGCCATATTAGAGGTAGGGGTGCAGCCCGCCCAGCAGCCGGGGTAGTACCTGTGGACCCTCCTATTGTTCAGGATCAAGTCCCCGCCGCAGATGTTCCAGCGAGACCGGCTCAGGAACCGGCAGTGCCTATTGTGATCCCGGGTCTTCAGGAGACTCTGGCTCAGATTCTGACTGTGTGCACCAGCCTTGCACATGCAGTCGTCGTTTCTTCTACTGTCGCTACTTCTCAGGCCAGGGGAGGCACTCAGACTCCAGTTGCCCATACACCTGAGCAGGTTGTTCAGGGGCTTCAGACACCGGGGGCAGCTCCAGCCCAGCCGGTTGCCTCAACTCAGGATTTTGTGATCCCAGTTATGCCAGACGATGAGCAGCGTAGGTTGGAGAGGTTTGGTAGACTTCAGCCTTCGACATTTAGTGGTGCTGAGGGCGAGGATGTATAGGGCTTCTTAGATAAGTGTCAGAAGATTTTTCACACAGTAGGGATATTGGAGACCAGTGGGGTCTCGTTCACTACTTTCCAGTTCTCAGGAGCTGCATTCACTTGGTGGGAGGCTTATGAGAGGCGTAGGCCTATTGGTGCAGCGCCCCTTACGTGGTATCAGTTCTCCATTCTCTTCCTGGAGAAGTATGTACCCCATTCCCGCAGGGAGAAGCTGCGCAGGCAGTTCGAGCAGCTGCATCAGGGGGACATGACCGTGACGCAGTATGAGATGAGGTTCTCCGAGTTGGCCCGTCATGCTATCTGGCTAGTTCCCACGGATAGGGAGAGGATCATGAGGTTCGTTGACGACCTTACTTATCAGGTTCAGATTTTTCTGAACAGGGAGAGGGTATCTGGCGCTTCTTTTAAGGAGGTAGTTGACATTGCCAGAGAGATTGAGTCAGTTCTCCGCCAGGAGCGAGTCGAGAGGGAGGCTAAGAGGCCTCGAGGATTTGGTAGTTTTGGTGGTGTTCTTTCCGGAGGGCAGTCCTAGCACGGTAGAGGCTGTCCATTCAGACTAGCTCAGTCAGGTCTCTCAGGTTATCGTGGTGGATCAGCTGGTCGTGGTCCTCACAGTTCTTATCAGGGGCATCCATCATTCAGTGCTCTGCCAACCCAGAGTTTATCTCGAGCACCATCGGTTCAGGTTTCCTCTGTGCATGGTTCTTCTAGTGGTTATTTAGGTGCTAGGGGTTCCTTTCAGTCCCCACCGTCATTTTCGGAAAGGGGTTGTTTTGAGTGTGGTGATACCGGTCATATCAAGAGGTTTTGTCCCCGTCTTTCGGGTGGTTCATCCCAGCAGTGGAGTCAGTCCTTAGCTTTAGCTCCAGTTACTTCACCACCCGCCCAGGCAGCTAGGGGTGGGGGTCACTTAGATAAAGGCCGCCCTAGAGGGGGAGGTCGATCAAGTGGAGTTCAGGATCATTTTTATGCACTTCCAGCCAGACCAAATGCTATGGCCTCAGATGCAGTGATTACAAGTATTGTTTCAGTCTGTCACCGAGATGTTTCGGTCTTATTTGATCATGGTTCCACGTATTCTTATTTTTCATCATACTTTGCTCATTTCCTGGATATGCCCCGTGAGTCCTTAGTTACATCTGTTCATGTGTCGACTACGGTAGGCGATACCATTGTTGTGGACCGTGTGTATCGGTAATTTGTGATATCTATTGGGGGTCTAGAGACCCGAGTGGATATGTTATTTCTTAGCATGGTTGACTTTGATGTGATATTGGGCACAGATTGGCTATCTCTGTGTCACGTTGTTCTCTATTTTCACGCTAAGACCGTGACCTTAGCAACGCCAGGATTTCCGAGAGTTGAGTGGAGAGGTTTTATTGAGTATGTGCCTAGTAAAGTAATTCCTTATATGAAGGCTCAGTGTATGGTAGAAAAAGGGTGTTTATCGTATTTGGATTTTGTGAGGGATGTCAGTGTTGAGACTCCCACTATTGATTCTGTTCCTGTGGTCTGTGATTTTCCGGACGTGTTTCATGCTGACCTGCTAGGCATGCCACCTGACAGGGATATCGATTTTGGTATTGATTTGGTGCTGGGAACCCAACCTATTTCTATTCCTCCTATCATATGGCATCGACAGAGTTAAAAGAATTGAAAGAGCAGCTTCAGGAACTCTTAGATAAGGGGTTCATTCGGCCTAGTGTGTCACCTTGGGGTGCACCAGTGTTGTTTGTGAAAAAGAAGGATGGTTCCATGAGAACGTGTATTGACTACAGGCATTTGAACAAGGTTACAATCAAGAATATGTATCCCTTACCTCGTATTGATGATTTGTTTGACCAGCTTCATGGAGCAAGAGTGTTCTCTAAGATTGATTTGAGATCCGGGTATCATCAGCTAAAGATTCGGGATTTTGATATTCCTAAGACAGTTTTCAGGACTCGTTATGGCCACTATGAGTTTATGGTGATGTCTTTTGGGCTGACCAATGCCCTAGCAGCGTTCATGCATTTGATGAACAACGTATTTCAGGCGTACTTGGATTCTTTTGTTATTGTGTTCATTGATGACATCCTAGTATATTCTTGTAGCCAGGAGGAGCACGCTCAACATTTGGGAGTTGTTTTGAAGAAATTGAGGGAGGATAAGCTTTATGCAGAGTTATCCAAGTGTAAGTTTGGCTTGGATCAGTAGCTTTCATGGGGCACGTGGTGTCCAGTGAGGGTATTCAAGTAGATCCGAATAAGATAGAGGCGGTGCAGAGTTGGCCCAGACCGTCCTCAACTACAAAGATTAGGAGCTTCCTTGGTTTGGCGGGATATTACCGTCGCTTTGTGGAGGTGTTTTCTTCTATTGCTTCGCCCTTGACCAAATTGACCCAGAAGGGTTCTCCGGTCAGGTGGTCGGACGAGTGTGAGGAGAGCTTTCAGAAGCTCATGGCTGCTTTTACCACAACTCCAGTGTTAGTATTTCCATCAGCTTCAGGTTCTTATATCATATATTGTGATGCCTCGAGGATAGGCATTGGTTGTGTATTAATGCAGGAGGGTAGGGTGATTGCCTATGCCTCACGCCAGTTGAAGACTCATGAGAAGAATTACCCATTCCATGATCTCGAGCTAGCAACCATTGTTCACGCCTTGAAGATCTGGCGCCATTATTTATACGGGGTGCATTGTGAGGTTTTTAATGATCACTGTAGTATGCAGCATCTGTTTAAGCAGAAGGATTTGAATTTTCATCAAAGGAGATGGTTGGAGTTTCTTAAGGACTATGATATCACTATTCTATACCATCCGGGGAAGGCCAATGTAGTGGCCGATGCGTTGAGTCGTAGAGTAGAGAGTTTGGGGAGTCTAGCATATCTTCTTGCAACAGAGCGACCATTGGCACTTGATGTTCAGGCCTTAGCGGGCCAGTTGATGAGGTTGGATCTATCATTTACCCGCCGGGTATTGGCTTGTGTAGCCTCCAGGTCTTCTCTTTATGACCGTATAAGAGAGCGCCAATATGATGATCCATACTTGCTCGTTCTTCAGGATAGGGTCCAGCGAGGTGACTCCAGGGATGTGGTTATTGATGATGATGGAGTTATGAGAATGCAGGGTCGGATTTTCCCAACGTGGATGGGCTTCGAGAGTTGATTCTAGCAGAGGCCCATAGCTCGCGTTATTCCATCCATCTGGGTGCCGCGAAGATGTAGCAGGATCTGAGACAACATTATTGGTGGGGAAGGATGAAGAAGGATATCGTTGGATTCGTAGCTCGGTGTCTCAACTGTCAGCAGGTCAAGTATGAGCACCAGAGACTAGGTGGATTGCACCAGAGATTAGATATTCCGGAGTGGAAGTGGGAGGGGATCACCAGGGACTTTGTAGTTGGGATCCCACGGACTTCGAGGAAGTTCGATGCTATACGGGTTATTGTGGATCGATTGACCAAGTCCGCACACTTCATTCCTGTTGGTACTACGTATTCTTTGGAGCAGTTAGCTGAGACTTATATCCGGGAGATATTTCGGTTGCATGGTGTCCCAGTTTCTATCATTTATGACAGAGGTAATCAGTTCACATCTCAGTTTTGGAGGGTCGTGCAGAGAGAGTTGGGTACTCAGGTTGAGTTGAGCATAACATTTCATCCTCAGACGGACGGGCAGTCAGAGCGTACTATTCATATTATGGATGACATGTTACGTGTTTGTTTCATTGACTTTGGGGGTTCATGGGACAAGTTTCTGCCACTCGCGGAGTTTGCATATAACAATAGTTATCAGTCAAGTATCCAGATGGCTCCGCATGAGGCTTTATATGGGAGGAGGTGTAGATCTCCGGTTGGTTGGTTTGATCTTGGTGAGTCCAGGCTATTAGGCACAGATTTGGTACAGGATGTGTTGGATAAGGTAAAGTTGATTCAGGAGCGGCTTCGCACGACGCAGTCTAGGCAGAAGAATTATGCGGACCGGAAGGATCGGGATGTGTCTTTTATGGTTGGGGAGAAGGTGCTATTGATGATGTCACCCATGAAGGGTGTTATGCTGTTCGGGAAGAGGGGAAAGTTGAGTCCCCGGTTCATTGGGCCTTTTGAAGTGCTTTAGAGGGTTGGAGAGGTGGCTTATAGACTTGCTTTGCCACCCAGCTTAGCGAGTGTCCATACGGTGTTTCATGTTTTCATGCTCCGGAAGTATGTTGGTGACCCGTCTCATGTCTTGGACTTCAGCTCAGTTTAGCTAGAGGGTGATATGTCGTATGAGGTGGAGCCAATAGCTATTTTGGGTAGCTAGGTGAGAAGGTTGATATCTAAGGATATAGCTTCAGTGAAGGTGCAGTTGAGAGGGCAGCCGGTGGAGCAGGCCACTTGGGAGACCGAACGGGAGATGCGGAGCAGATATCCTCACTTATTTCAGACCCCAGGTATGTTTCTAGACCCGTTCGAGGACGAACGTTTGTTTAAGAGAGGGAGAATGTAACGACCCAGACGGTCGTTCTGTGAGATTAGCCCCGTTTCCTATGTTTCAGCTTTGGTCATGTTTTATTTAAACTAATTATGTTGTGTTGGGTCAGTTGGTTCGGGATCAGAGTGGTCGTGGTGAGATATGAGACACTTAGTCTCTTAAGTTGGCTTTATAGTTAGAAAAGTAAATCGGATGTTGACTTATAGGTAAATGACCTAGGAATGTGGTTTTTATGGCTCGGATAGCTTCATTAGGTGATTTGGGACTAAGGAGTGTGTTCGGAATATTTTTGGGAGGTCTAGAGTAGAATTAGGCTTAAATTGGAAAAATTTAGTTTATGGCGCTTTCCGGTTGGCAGTGGAAAATTAGCTATCGGGGTCGGAATGTAATTTCGAAAGTTGGAGCAGGTTTGTAGTGTCATTTTGGACGTGTGTGCAAATTTTTTAGGTAATTCAGACGAGGTTTGGTAAGTTTCAACATCGTTGGTGAATTAGGAAGTTTGAAAATCCTTAGGCTTGAATCATAAGTTGATTTGGTGTTTCGATGTTATTTTGGGTATTCCGAGGGTTCGACTAAGTTTGGGTGATCATTTATGAGTTGCTGGTACTATTGGTTGAGGTCCCGAAGGCCTCAGGCGTATTTCAGATTGATTTCAGGCTATATTTCTCCATGATTTAGTGCTGGAATGTTTCTGCATCTGGTGCCTCTCCCCTTCATCGCGATCGCGGAGTGAAGGATACGATCGCGTAAGGGAAGGTCTGAAGCTGTTGGTTTCTTCTTCGCATTCGCGGACATGGGTCACCATTCGTATAGGGTGAGGCAAGTGGAGCATCGCGTTCGCGTAGGGGAGCATGCGATCGCGTAG
>MDKI01080652.1:0-37465 GCA_005239505.1 Nicotiana paniculata | reverse complement strand
AATTAACTCTAGTTTAAATTTTGATTAATGAATAAATTAAAGGTTGAAATTTCTAGTTAAAAATGTGATTATTTGAAGAAAAATTTTCCGTAATTTTCCAATAAAAAATAATTGAAGTCATGCATCGAATCATGCAACTTTAAGTCATTTATGAATTTTAAAAGAAAAATTATGATTTATGTAATGCAAATAATTCACACACAGACATTGAAATTCAATAAGGTTTATAATCATTAATGAATTTATTGAATTTTGTAGGAATATATAGTAGGTTAAAAATTGCATGCTCACACTGGCACCGTTGTGGTGTGCACATACTAAACTTCTGCACATTTTTGTATGCAGCTTCAGGTTATGGTTGTTGGTAGCTGCGCAGATCGTTGCTTAGGAGACTCAAGGTAACCTGCCGCTGCATTCGCAGGCTTCGGAGTCACCTTCCTGTTTTATTTCTATTCAAATGTACTTACTTATTCCTAGACAGTTGTACTTAGATTTGATAGAAAGATTTCATAGAGCTTATGACTTGTATTTACCGGGTTTTGGGAAGTTGTAAATTCTTTCAAGAATTCTATTTTGAAATTTAAAATTAAAAGAAAATCTACATTTTTGTTGTTGTTCAGTGGAAATATTAGGCTTACCTAGTCCCTAAGACTAGGTGCCATCACGATACCCAACGGAGGAAAATTTGGGTCGTGACAGACTAATTGTCTTAAATCCCTCTTAAATCCTCCTAAAACCAGACCAACCATCCCCTCAAGTTCAAAACAACAAACAAACATATGAGAAGCATCAAATAAGGGAACATGCACAAGTAGATAAAACGACCAGTCTGGTCATCACAAGGAGGCTCACAGTTTGTGGTATTCTATTCATTTAGGTGCTACGAAGATGTATCGTGACTTGAAGCAGTATTATTCTGGCAGAGGTTGATCCAGATTTACATCAGGGAGATAGTTTGTTTGCAGCGTGTGCGTGTTTATTATCTTTTCAGACTATGGAACTCAGTTCATGTCTCACATTTGGAGAGTTGTTCAACGAGTATTGGGTACACAGGTTAATCTTAGCACAATATTCCACCCACAGACGAATGGTCAGTCTGAGTAGACTATTTAGATTCTAGAAGACGTGTTGCAAGATTGTGTGATTTACTTTGGAGGCTATTGGGATCAAATCCTGCCATTATCGAAGTTTTCATACTATAACAATTATTAGTCCAGCATTCAGATGGCCCCATACGAGGATTTTTAGGGGAGGCAGTGTCATTCTCCTGGTTTTTGGTTCGAGCCTGGTCAAGCTAGGTTGTTGGATACAAATATGGTTTGTGATGCTTTGAAAAAGGTTAAGTTTATTCAAGAATGGCGTCGGATAGCTCAGAGCATGTAGAAGAATTATGTGGAGAAGAAGGTTTACGAGGTGTCAATTATGGAAGGTGAGAAGGTACTTTTGAAAGTTTTACCTAAGAAAGGTGTGATGAGGCTTGGGAAGAAGGGAAAGTTGAGCTCGACGTTCATTGGCCAATTTGAGGTATTGGCAATAGTTGGTGAGGTTTCTTATAGGCTTGCTTTTCCTCCTAGTCTTTTGGGATTGCATCCAGTATTTTATGTTTTTAAGCATCACAAGTATAATGAAGATAAGCTAGATGTCTTGGACTTCAGTATACTACAGTTAGATGATTTGGTCTATGAAGAAGAATCGGTAACTATTTTAGATAGGCAAGTTAGAAAGTTGAGGTAGGTCCAGCCGAGTGAGGACACCACTTGAGAGACCAAGTCAAATATGCGGAGTAGATATCTACACATTTTCATCTATCCAAGAATGATTCTAAACTCATTTGAGGATGAACATTTGTTTAAGAGATAGAGACTATAACGACCCGCATTAATATTGAGTTATAGAATCCCATTCCACTATTTGATGTTTTCCGTAAGTTGTTTTGATTATTTATGACTTGTGAGGATGGATGGTTTGGTTCCCTAGGTGTTCGGGAGTGTTTTGGAACACTTAGTTTCTATTTTTAGGTTTGAAATTGGAAGAGTTGACCAAGGTTTGACTTTTGGGTAAACAACTTTGGATTGGTATTTTGAGGGTTTCAGTAAGTTTGTATGATGACTTTTCTCTTGTACACATGTTTGGTTCGAGTCTTAGATGGCCGAGGCTCATTCAAAGCTTCAAATCGAAAGTTGGAATTTTGAACTTAAGAAAGTTTAATGTTTTTTGTTTGATGCGCCATTCTTGGTTTTGATGTTGTTATTAGTGTTTTGAGCTTTTAGATAAGTCTGAATAAGTTATATTAACTTTTTAGGATGGCTGGACGAGGTCGCGAGAAGCTCGGGTGAGTTTTGATATGGTTTCAAATAATTTTGAGGTTGTTTGGAATATCTGGTGTTTGATGCATCGCACCTGCAGCTAATGGTGCGGGCCTGCGAAGGGCACACCTGCAGTGATGGGTGAGCGTCTGCAAAGGGCGCACCTGTTGTGAGTGGTTCGCGCCAATGAAGGACGCACTTGCTGCGAGTGGTGCACACTAGCGAAAGGAGGCTAGACTAGGCAAGTTCGCACATGCGAATCGAGGCTAGGCTAGGCAGATTCGCACCTGCGAATCAGAGACTCGTAGGTGTGAGGTAACACTCGTGCATTAAGTGTCGCACCTGCAGGAATGCCTATTGGATTGGCTTTAAGTTCGACATTTAGCTCATCTTTTAGTTTTGGAGAACGAGCGAAAGAGATTTTAAAGAGGGATCTCACTACATTCTTGAGGGTAAGTAATTTCTACTTGGTTTTGATCATATATCTTGATTCCACATGGATTTCGACACCTAAAACAACGAATTTCAAAGTGAAATTTGGGATTTTTTTCTACAGCATAAGATAGTATATTTTGAGGTTTTGAATACCGATTTGGGCTCGAATTTTGAAACTAACCACATTTAGACTCGTGGGGTTATGATTCAATGGAATCTATTCCTAGACTCATATTTTGATCATGTGAGTCCGAGTTGACTTTTGCCAAATTGTTTAGGATTAATTAAGAAGAAAAGCTTTATTATTTGGAATTGGATTATGTAACTCTATTTGACCTTGTCAAGTATTGTTTAGTTATGTTTGAGCCGGTTGGTGAAGATTTCTAATGGAAAAGCGATTGCGGAAGGTTGAAGCGATACTAGGAAGAGGTAAGTCTTTTGGCTAACCTTGTTAAGAGAAAATTCACCTTAAAATAGACTTGATTGTTATGTGTTACTTGAGTTGGGAGTGGTGTATATATAAGGGGACAAGCGTATATACATGGACCAAGGTTATACCATGTTTGGGGTCATTTTAGATTTCTTTATACCTTGTTAGTTATGTATTCTTCTAATACATGCTTTATTCATTGTATGACTGTGGGTTTTTCTTATTCATGCTAGAGATCATCCCTAGGCTTATGGTTCCTTATTTGAACATGACGACTCATTCTTGATATTTTAAGCTACGTGATTTAGCTATAGCCATACCTTACCCTCATGAGAACATACATCCACATATTTATTTCTTATAAACTTGTTCACCATACTTATATTATGTCACACGCACACACATACATCTCTACATATGGATTTAGTTATATGAGTGGAATTATGGCACAATGGTATATTTTGTGATGGTTAATGTGATTATGATACTGTGAGATACTTTGTTATATTGAGACATATGAGCGGATTGATGATATTTATTATTGAGATATTATGATACTGACACTTGGATATAGATTCGTCCCTCCGGAATCAGGTGATCACCTATGTCACTTTGGGCCCTATGAGTGTCAAACGTGTGAGGGGTATTTATTCCATACATTCGTACAGTGCTGAGTGTATATGTGGATTGGTACTAATTTTATGGAAAGATTGAGTCTGAGCATGCACGTTTATCATGCACTCACGTAAAAGCATCTCTTTAAATGCTATTTTCTATATATTATTTATCGTACTTGAACTTAGAGTAAGAATTATGCTTTGATTACTGTATTTTAGGAGCATGCTTAATATTTCTTTGAATTGTGATATATATTGCTAATATTCATTGTTATTGAATTGTCCCTTCTCTACATTACACTTATCGATGATTATCTAATTATGGAAGTACGAATCTTGTTGGTCATAGACTCGTCACTACTTCTTACGTTAGATTTGATACTTACTAAGTACATTAGGTAGGTTGTACTCATACTACACTTTTGTAAATGTTATGCAGATCCAGGCATTAGGGTACCAGTGGAGCATAGTAGGGTTCTTAGTTACTGATCTTGGAGACTCGAGGTAGTGCGTCTTGTTCGGCTGCAGGCCCTTGAAGTCACCTTCTTCACATCTATTTACTATTATTTGATTCAGATAGTACTATACTTATTTCTGACCTTGTATTTTGCTACTCTTAGAAGCTCATGTACTCAGTGACACCAGTTCCGTGAATGTTGTGTTGTTTTTGCTTCTTTATTAGATACAGACTTATCTATAATATTGATCTTGTTTAGACTCATTATATCCATGGTAGTGGTTTATTTAGATATTGTGATTGTTGGTTCGCCTAAATGTGTGTTAGGTGTCATCACGGTCATTGGTGGGTATTGGGTCATGACAAGCTAGCATTAGATATGATCATAGTACTGAATTTAAAAATACTAGTTTTCTTGAATACTATGTGAGACATGGCATTGATCATAATTTTTTTGCACCTAGGACCCCATAGCAAAATAGTGTTGTTGAAAGGAAGAATAGAACATTAGACGATAAGGCAAGAACCATGTTGATTTCTCGTGGTCTCCCTAAAATATTATGGGTTGAAGCTGTGAATACTACATGTTACATTATTAATATGTGCATGATTAGGCCAATAATCGAAAAAAAACCCTATAACTTGTTTAAGTGCTTAAAACCTAATAAACTCATCTCAGAGCATTTGGTAGCAAGTATTTTATGCACAATAATGGTAAAGATATAATAGGAAGTTCTATGCTAAAAGTGACGGGGGTGTCTTTATTGGTTATTCTCCACATAGTAAAGCTTATAAAGTTTCACTTGGCTAAGAAAGGTACACAAGTTGCAGATAATGGAGAATTTGAACTCACGCAGGTATATGATGATCAATCAAACCAATAACTTTCAGAAGTTGTTGCTGAAAAACACAAAATGTTGGTCCTCATGAAGCTGAGCATGATGTACAACTGACAGGGGGAACTGATCAGGTTGATTATGCTGGTGACAATGAACTTGGTCCCTCTGCAGATCAGGAAGGAAACAGTGACACTCAAGGATTACAAGTAAAAGCATGGAAGCATCAAAGTTCCCATCCACTCACAAATATACTCACACTTGTTGATTATAGAATGGTGAAAAGGTCCAAGTTTAGAAACATGATTACCGTTTTAGCCTACTTGTCCATGATTGACACTAAAATATAAAGGAGGCTCTTCAAGAAGTTGACTGGATCATGGCAATGAGAGGAACTTCATCAGTTTGAAATAAATAAAGTGTGGCGCTCGAACCTCGATAAAGGGATAGAACAATCATAGGAACCAGGTGTGTTTTCAGAAACAAACTTGATGATCAAAGATACAATCACAAGGAACAAGGTTAGACGGGTAGTACAAGGGTACAATCAAGAATAAGGTGTCGACTATAATAAGACATTTACTCTAGTTTCCTGAATAGAGGCTATTTAAATGCTCATTTCATTTGCATCTTACATGGGCTTCATACTGCATCAAAAGTATGTAAAGAGTGCTTTACTCAATGGGTATTTGAAGGAGGTGTTTGTGTGTCCACCTCCAGGCTTTGAGAGTCACGAGTTTTCTGAGTACGAGCATAAACTGGACAAGTCATTGTATGGATTAAAGCAAGTGCCAGGAGCATGGTACAAAAGACTATCAAAACATTTCCTGGGGAACAAATTCTCACGCGGCAAAATTGACAACATATTACTTTTGTTGAAGAGTGGAAATAATTGGCTAATTGTCCAAATATATGTTGATGATATCATCATTGGTGCTACTAATGAATCCTTGTGCAATGACTTTGCGAAACTTATGGGAAGTTAATTTGACGTGAGCATGATAGGAGTGTTAAACTTATTCCTTGGACTGCAAGTTAAGCAAAATGCAAAGGGGCTATAATACATCGACAAAATACACCACAGAGTTGCTTAAAAGGTTTGATATTGATATTGCAAAGGCAATTGTACTCCTATTGCAACTGCAACCAAGGTTGGATATGGATAAACATGGTATTCCTGTTGATGAAAAGAGGCACAGGGATATGATGGGGTATTTTCTCTATCTAACTGCAAGTAGATCAAATACTATGTATAGTGTTGGGCTTTGTGCATGATTTTAATCAAATTCCTAGGATCCACATTTGAATGTTGTGAAAAAGATCTTGAGATATCTGAAAGATACTCAAGACCTGGTTCTTTTATATCATTCGAGTGATACGTTTGACTTGATTAGGTATGTATATATGGATCTTTGTCATAGTCATTACACTTGTATTGTCACAAAATATAGGAACCCCTTTCTGTTACAACACCATAATCTTCCAAGTGTTGTTTGATCTATAATAGTTGAGAAAAACATGAAGCATCATCTACATACTCAGCTTCTGCAGTTGATAATGATACTAATTATGCTGGTTATTTGGTGGCTAGGAAGAGCACAGCTGGGATGGATCACTTCCTAGGTTCGTGTTAGATCTAATGGCCTTCAAAAAAACTAAATTATGTAGCATTGTTAACTGCAAATATTGAGTATGTAGTTGTTGCTTCATGTTGTGCTCAATTGTTATAGATCAAACATCAGTTGGAAGATTATGGTGTTGTAATAGAATGGGTTCCTATATACAATACAAATGAATATGGGAAGTTGTTGCTTCATGTTGTGCTCAATTGTTATAGATCAAACATCAGTTGGAAGATTATGGTGTTGTAATAGAATGGGTTCCTATATACAATACAAATGAATATGGGAAGTTGTTGCTTCATGTTGTGCTCAATTGTTATAGATCAAACATCAGTTGGAAGATTATGGTGTTGTAATAGAATGGGTTCCTATATACAATACAAATGAATATGGGAAGTTGTTGCTTCATGTTGTGCTCAATTGTTATAGATCAAACATCAGTTGGAAGATTATGGTGTTGTAATAGAATGGGTTCCTTTATACAATACAAATGAATATGGGAAAGAACACGGTTCATCACAAGAGGACAAAGCATATTAATACGAGACATCACACTTTGAGAGATAATGTAGAAGAGAGGCACATCTCTATGGAGTTTTGCAAGAGAAAGGAGCAGATTGTTGATATCTTTACCAAAGCTTTGAGCAGGGATCATCTCGAAAGAAACCGCTTAGAGCTTGGTTTGATCAAAATGAGCTAAGAATACTTTTTATTCCCTCAATGCTTGGCTAATGTTTAAATAAAGTATTTAGTGGGTCTAACTGTGAAATATCTATCTAATACTATAACATGTATGCATGCATGGCATGCAGACGAAAGAAAAGATGTTTAATCCGATAAAACATCCTTGATCTCAAAAGAACTTTTGGCTACAATGAGGAAAGAACCTGGTTGTTTGACACCCACATATATACCTCCTTTACAATTGATAATTATAATGAGTCTGTTAAACTGCCATGTCATGAATACCAAATTTTTAGTGCTCTAATTAAACGACAGAAACGTGTTCAGTGCAGTTCAAGGCACCTAATCTCTTTAATTTGAACATTAGGCGCCACTCTTTCCCACTTAGAATTGGATCAGGAGTTATTTCCTTGATCGGTTAGGTCTTTAACTGTCAAACCATGTCCCTAATATAACTCCTAACTCTCAATCACACCGTACTATCTCTTAATCTCTCTTTAAAATTTCATTTTCCCATATCTGGTTATTTGGAGTCTGTAACCAACACCTATTTTGTCTCACCAACTCAAATCGAGTCTGACAAAAACCCCACTCAAGAAACCCAAAAGGCTATCACGCAAATTGCCAATGACTTCAACAAGAAGCAAGTTGAAGAATCTGAACATACAGGTAAAGTGGTAAAAAAGTTTGAAATTCAAGGAGAAGAAGCAGTGGAGGGTGAGAAGGTGAAGGAAAAAGAAAGTAAAAAGAAAAGAGGTAATACTAATAATGTTGGTATTGATGTGCAGAGCATGAATGGCCTTTATAAAAAACTAGGAAGAGAGAATGTTAGTGGTGGTGCTGAAACAACGGAAGCCCTAGGCAAATTTGGGAGAGAATGAGGATGATATATACTTGACCTCCAAGTACACATAAGGGAAGGGAGGTGCAGAGCTCAAGGAAGGTTGGAAATATGGGAGATAAAACTGATTCACAAGTTCTTGTTTGAGTTTATAAACAAACGTCTTATGCCTCGATCAGAAAGGAAGCATGAGGCCACACACTTGGACTTGGAAATAATGGAGCCGCTAAATCAAAATAAGCTGATCAACCTGCATCAAGCACAAGCAAGGGCAGCTGCTCGAGAGAAAGGCTGTTGCAAATGAAGAGAAAAAGAAGATGGGTGCTGAAATTGCTTCCTTGAAGGAAGAGAAGATGATGCTTAAATAAGATATGAAGCAAGAGCAGGCTGTTGTTAATTCATGCGTTAGGATGTGCATGTTGTGCTGATCAATAAACTGTCCTTATGCACTTGAGTTGATGATGTTGTTCAAAGTCTATTTGTTTGCAGGAATTTTAAAATTTCTTATGCGCAGCTTTCTACAGGGTTGCCATGAATAAAAGCCCAATCTCTTACACCTGTGCAAATATGGACAAATCAGAAGAAGAGTTATAATAGAGAAACTGGTTCTTAAGCTCTTCTTCAAAAAGGGAGAATTTTATTGAGCTGAGCATGTTCGAATATGAATACGCTTTGATGATTGACAAACTGTAATCAACTATATTAAAAGAACAAGGTTCCTTAGACAGGATACTATACTACTACATTGGTGAGCAAATGTAATATGAAAATTACAAAGAAAACCAGGTTCATAGCAGGATGATGTCAAACGCTAATCAGACGCGTAGAGATTGAATATGTGTATAAGTTGGATTCCAAAAAAAAGTCACTTCGTGCATAACAAGGAAAGATCTTGGTTGGAGGAATCCATATGCTAAAAGAATTTTTACAAATAAGAAATAACTTGCATGGAAGAAAAATATTGAGGAGGTGAAAACAAATAAGGAAACCAAATTAAGGTAGGAGAGTATTTTCTTAATCGAAATATTCTAGGTTTTGGAGCAGGAGAAGGATTTCGGCCACCCTCATACCTACATAAAGAGACCTATTGATGCCGCCTACAACTAATTATATTCACACAAATCAAGGATTCATTATTGGCAATAGAAACTAGGGCTAGAAGGTACTTTCGAAGGATTCAAGCAGCTCAACTAAAGAAGCTATTTCAGAAGACAAAGCTGCCACTTCTTTAGTTATTTAGGTTGAGTATGTTGTTCGTGAAATTTTAAAGTATTTGCTTTTGAGAAGTGTAATCATAGGTTAGCCCAAAAATATTAAAAATTTTGTGTCGCTTTCTAGACTAGACTAAGTTTGGATTGATGCAGTAGGTTGATTGTCGGGGTAGGGCACTAAAATTAGTCTCCTTGGTTATTGAGTTATAATCTAAAATAGCTCTTTGGAGTTAGTGAAGTTTGATGGAAAATAATAGGATGGTAGCTCGTGATTTTTACTCCCTTGAGCAAGAAGGCTTTCCACGTAAAAATTATTATGTTCTTATATTCCGCACTTGACTAGCTATTTGTGTCTGTTCTGGGTACCTCAAAGAACTTGGTTCTTTGATTTATGAAAATCTGGTAAGACACAATGTACGTCCCCCTTCTTGTGTCATGGTGCAACCCTAAAAGAACAGATTCATTCGACATGGATAACGTTAGAGGCTTGTTGACATGGGTTGAGTTTATAACCCACTTATCTTATCCACAAAAATTGGCTGATCTAGAAGTAAATGAGAAGATATCATAAACGTGAATGTAATTAATGAATATCCATTTGACCATCATTCTTCAATTTCTTTTGATCAATATAATGTTGTGAATTTTGTTATTAGAAATTTTCAGGAAAATGCACAGAAGGATTTTATGAAGAATGCAAAATGAAACTAGGGACCATTCAGCACTCTTATTTTACCACTTGAGATGAGTCCAGGAAAGAAAAAGGCAAGCACGATATGCAAACAAAGAAATACTTTGTGTTGTACTTGGCCAAATGAGTTCCAAAAGAAAAGAAAAAAACCCAATAAGCAAAGAAAAAGAATGTTTTGAAACTAGGAGTGGAGTTCACAAGCTCTAGCAGAAGGAAGAAAAATCAGGAGAGCTCTAATACCTCCTTTTGTTGTAAATTGTGTCATCATGGCACATGACACAATTTCAGTGTGAAGTAGAGAATATGTTGTTATGAATGTGTGTGTGTTTTTTTGTCTTTGAGCGTCTTAGATTCATAGCATAACTTCGTCCAATAATTTACTTCTTTATTTCTCCTATTCAACTATTTCTATGATCACAATATTTTGAATCAAGCTCCTCTTAAAACTTTTAGTTGTTTTCTTCTAGCAAATGCGCTAGCTAAAACTTGGTCAGATATGAAAAAATAGACTTTGGAAAGACATATTTGATTAAGTACCATTCGTAAGTTGTACAAGTACCTTTCTAAACTCATACTTGCTTATTGGTGATTGAAAGTATTTGTTGACTCGAAGTGCATTACTTTGAGGTGAAATTCTTAGATTTTTGAGTTGGAAAATGAAAGTAGATATTATTGAATTGACATACCTTGATGATTTTTATCCCGATTACTCCTATTAAGCCTAAATGAATTATTCCTTATTTTGTAAGTAGCCGAACATTTAGCCTTAGCTTGTATAAACGAAAAACAAGAACCATGGGGTTGAGGGCTAGTTCATTTGGTTTGGTTCCTGCTCCACAATTGAGGGGGAAGTTTCAACCCTAATCAATACCTCAGGCCTTTTTGTAAATCCCAGAATAACTCAGAGAACCAAAGAGTTAAAGATTTACACAGAAGTTGGTTGCTGCTAGCTTCTGGCCAATTTTTGTTGGTGACCATTCCAGTGACGCTTTGCCCCCAATTTAACAAAATTCAAGCTTTTCTGAGGATCCTTACTATTTGGAGAAATGGATGGCAAATAACAGAGTAGAAATAGATTTATAAGGAGGAGACATTAACTAAGTTCACCAATTCATCCCCCAAGATTAATTACATAAGCTTGTATAGGTTGTTCTTCCTATATATCAAAAACTCACCTTCAAGGTAACTAAGCAGATCCAATAAAGATTTTTCGGTGACCCCGTTGAAATGCTCCAAAAGATCAGAAAGGGTGACCTGCATATTTATTTTGTTATCCTACATTGTCCTTCCATCAACAAGGAATATGAAAACTTAAGATTTCAAGGTCACTACGAAGGACCAGTACTTACCCCATCATCAAAGTTCTTGAGCCAGCTCAATATGGATTCTTCTGTGGCATCCAGAGTCCTAAAACTTTTGACTTCTGCTGCTTCGACCCTTTGGCGTTTTGTAGGGATGAGCAAATCACCTTCATTGGATGCAGCTTCTTTCCTGTTTGTCTCAGTCAGGAGATGAGATTCTGCTCCTTCAGTCTTCCCAGGAGAAGCACCCTTTGTACCAGTGACAACAGGTGCTTCAACTACACCATCATCTCCCTGCACGTCAGATGGAACGTTCTGTAGTATTTCTGATATTTCATTCAAACATTCATCTCCATTGCAACTTTGCTCATAATTGGATGAAAATACTTCAGCTGATACTCCTGCCTCTTGCATCGTCAAGTATGCCTTTATCTGACCATAACTTACCTGTTTGTCAAGAACAATTATTTAGCTTCCACAATATGGTTGGCATGCAACCCCACACACCTCAGCTATAAAGAATGCACTACAATTTCAAACAATCTATAATATGAGTGATTTCAACGTAGACTTCACCTCTTCTGGTAACTCAGTTTTGATGGGCTTCAGTTTTTCCTTACCAACTTTTGAGACAGCATTCTGGATGCTCAAGAATGTCTCTCTTGTCAGCCCAGTCTCCTCACAAAACCTGGTCCAATTCATTTTGTATCCCTCTCGCGCAGCTTCGAGTATATACTCTAGCACAGTTTGTTCCTTTATTGCTGCTGCTCTACCAGGAAAATTCTACATGGAAAGAATATGTAAGAATTGTAATAGACAAGCTGGAATTGCATTCAATAAATCCTAATAATGACTCACAGCAATTTCTTTGAACGTAAGACCATCCTCATGCCACATCTTCCATGCTTCAAATTTTGCTGGTGTTATCTTTTTACTGCTTGGAACCGTGACAATCTTACTGGGAACAGAGGTTTGACTGCTTGAATCCCCATCCAAAGATAGATTGTAAGCTTCTGATAGACGCTTAATGCTTTGAAGAAAATTATCCCCATACAGTTTTATGAAATGCTGCAACAGAATTGAGAAATCAACTCCAGCAACACCAAACAGTCAGATAACAATAGCGTGCACCAAAAGAAACAGATGCAAAATCAGTTATAACATTCAGGAATCAAAGTAGAGTCTAACATAAGATAATCCTTTGCAGGATGCGTGGTTCCACCAATAAAGATGGCACCAAAAATTAAGCAGAAAGGTGAATAATGGATCAACCTCCTGATATAGTGCAACCAGGAAAGAGAACAAACACAAAAAGCAGGCGAGCACGAAAATTATAGAAAGGAGCTTACACAGAGTTTGACAAGTGACGTAATACGAACAGCACAAAGTTAAACAAGGCCCTTAAATTACCAGGGTTATCTCACACATTTTGCAACACTTCCCATTATACTGAATGCATAATTCCTTGGAGTTTCTGGAATGCGTCAACCAGTAAAGCAACAGTTACAAGTATTTAGATACCAGTATTCAACTACTAAGTATACCTGGTTTACACCATCTATATTAGCTAGTCTTGCTTTTGTAGAAGGCCTGGTCAAGCTTATCCTTTTCAATGTTTGGTCTCCACAGACTGCATACCTGGAGGTGACAGCTGGACAAATAAATTTGTATCTCACTCTAATCTATCCAAGACAAATACTTTCATAACATGCATGCAGCAGCCTTTGTAATTCAAATATCATATGGGTACTTGTCAAGGCAAAATTCCACAAGAATGAGCTGTGTACTATACTATGTACTTACGGAGCAGTTCCAGTAGCTCTAGCAAGCTTAATTCTCTCTTCGATAAGCATTTTGTACAATTGAGTTTCAGCCTGAACAATTCACCAGTAAAAGAGATATATTAGTGTGGGCACCACTCAATTTAACCATACAGAAGTCAAGTTTTGGAAGTTGAAATGTCTGAGCCAAACATTTAGATAGCCTGTGAAATTATGGATATGCACTTTTATAAGGATTATACATTGTTTCAAGTTCGAGTTCAATTCTGATTTGTAAGGAGTTTCAAGCATTATATGAAGTTCTGTAGCTAAGATGTCCAGAAGCATATTAGAACATCCCAGCAGCTACGGCCAGCTGAGGATGTTTGATAATTGAGTTCTGCCATTTTGCATAAGCAAGAGAGCTCTGAGGCAGAGAACTAAGATCTGGAGGGGTTAATTAAGTTATTTGCTGCATAAAGTTGAAAATGTAGGATTTCAAGTAAGCAGTTTCAGCCAAGTGCTAAACAGAACTGCAATTGTAAATGGCAATGGAGGCGATGTTGTACTTGAAAGGCAGATCTGCCTGCAACTCCTAAGGCCACACTTTTTTCTTAAATGATTGGACAAAACAACCTCATTTTGTGTCAACTTTTTCTAAATTTAAAAAAGAAATACAAAATAAAAACTGTTAAATATTAGATCGAGTCGTTGATTGTCTCTTCAATGAATGCGAACACTCTGATTTATTGGCATTTTTTCTGAGTTGGGTGCTCTTTGAGAGGTCAAAATTAATTTAATACAAAAATAATTCAACAATTCCGTTAACTTTAACAAAAGTTTTACTACTTTAACAATTTATCCATTTAATTTAAACCAATTTTACTTTGAACAGATTTAACATTTCATTGATTCGTCATTAACTTTACTTAAACCCAAAAAACCTGTTTAATTTATCTAATCATTTATCAAAATCTAACAATTTATTACACTCTTATAATTCTAATTGTTTATTAAACTCCAAAAATTTAATGAACTTCTAAGCTTTTATTGTTTGTGAGCACCAAACTTATTATACATAAATACAGTTTTAAAAGAATGAGACTAAGATCTTTGTTTAATAATTACTTATTCATAAACAAAAACATGCTCAAAAGAATAAGAATAATATCTCTGTTGGATTATTCCTTAAACTACCATGTCTTTAGATAGAGTAAAAACCGCCATGCCTTAGTAACTATAGTATTACAAAAGCCAACCATCCCTATTGTTAAAGCTTTTAATACAAACATACTTACACTAAATGAGGTAGTAAAGAGGAGTCTTCCCCAATTACTGTGTTTCCAATTCCTATTGCAAAATGCATGTGCCTCTAGGACAGTTATATCCATCATCTATTTCTAAAATGGCCTAAAAGGACAAATGGGGAATGGAGTGACTCGCTCCTATCTCTCCTAGAGAATAAATCACCTTAATTAGTGGAGCTGACACTCGTTAATGTATTAACAGGTTCAATTTATGCTACAAAACATATAGAACGTAATTTACACCTATATAGAGACACATTTTGACGAAGCATGTCTGGGTGAACCCTAACCCTCTTGCATCAAAGAGTTTCTGCCCCTGATTCCGAATTGGATAGAAGAACCAGTATATAATTCCTTTCAGGACTTGGAAGACACTAATACGAAGAAAAGAATAGTGATGATGCAACAATTAGGATTATGAATCACACAATTGGTGACTGAAGAAAAGGAAAAAAGAAAGAGCACATACTTGTGAAACTCCAAGTTCCTTTGAAGCCAAACCATCGATTTCACTCCCTTCATTGGGTGTATCTCTATTTTTCTCATCAAGATCCATTTCAGGAGTCTCCGGCAAAAACAGTGGAGGTTGATGATCAGGGCTACTTGATCTTAGAAACTGCAAACCCTTTTCACTGACACTGATGCATGAATTTTTAACATTCTGTCATTCATTTGTAGATACACAGCAAGATGTCTAAAAGGATTTAAAGAGAGGATCCACAGTTGACGGAAGTATAATATGAAAACGTTAAATAAATCCTAGTAGAAGTCAACAGACATATAAGGGAAGTATCTACCTCACAGTTTTGTACATATCTTTGAAGGTTTCTACCAAATAATCTGCAACAAGGCACATTTTTTGTTAAAATCGCTTGCAATTCAAAGTTGATGAAAGAAAAAGGCCTTACACTTAATACTTAGCACAATCTCACAAGGAAAAGGAGCAACTGTTCGAAAGAATATATACGCTGAAGCCTATGACCCTCCATCCAGTATAGATACACTGAAGTCTAGTGGGATGAGGCGCAGCTTGTGATGTGTGGGTTAGGGGCGCGTCAAGGATTCGGTCTACCACAGACAAAAGCTTGGTATTTAAGTGAAGAAGGGTAGATGGGCATATTATCCACTAAGTTCGAAACCGTGCTCCGCCAGCCCTCAGGGTATTTCTAGGTTATCAAAAAGAGCACCCACAAAAAGATTCAGGTGTAAATCATGTCTCACGCTTTCTTGCAAATCTCCCTTCTTTTTTTCCTTGATAACTGAGAAATCTCCGAGGTGCAATTGGCGCATGGTTTGGACTCGGCAGATAATGGGTCCCGCCTTTACAATTCTCCACTGAAAAAATCACTCTTGTCTGCAGCAGGTTTTGTACTCGTGACATGTGCCTAACCCACTCATCACGAGTTGCGCTCTTACCACTAGACCAAACCTAGGAGCTTGCCAATTTCTCTTTTTCTGATACTATTATCCCATGGATCAGGTAAATGCTATAGATTTTGTTGATTCCAGATGCTTTATCTTCTTTCTTCTAACAGTTCAGAGATCCGGGGGAAAGAGACTCTGAGGTATATCAACTGCATTTAAAAGCATGACTGATAACAGTTGCTAATACATACCACGTGAAATCAATTGGTAAGCCAGTCCCTTCCACCAATTTGCAGATAACTCCTTCCCAAGACCATGAAATGGAAGCTTATCAAACTGAGCGTCAATAATTTTCTTGGTCTGTCATTCAGAAAGGGTTAGTACAAGGAGCTTGGTGTCTTAGGCGCTCAACTAAAGATGAACAGTAATTCTACAGACAACTTTTAAACATTCAACTATACGCAATAAGGATTTCTGTTGAAAAAAAATGAACGATGTTGACACCTTTATATCTGAAGTTCAGCACCTGATCCTTAATAAAGGGGTACCAAGCTTTTTATCAAACCTTAAAACAAAAGGTCTAACTCATCTTAATATAGCCCATAACAGATATCAACTGGAAATACTTAAAGTAAAAGAAAATAACTTTTCCGTGAGTTTGTATTATTTGAATAGAATCTTCAAAAACTTGGAAGTACATCTCCACAAAAGAATATGGTATTACATCCCATTTTGTCTGACCTACATTTAACCGTCTCAAATAGATGGACCCCTTTTAAATTTGTTGCCTTAGAGATTCGTTTTTTGTTTAATTTGTTTGGCAGGTGGGCGATAGCGGGGTGAAGTATCGAACATTGCACCTCAAGGATGCAAGCTAGATTCTCTACTAGTGGGCTCTCAATTAATTCTCCTGTTTACAAGAATTCAAATCAACATTGTTAACACTTAATTATATTATTTGACATTAATTGGGCATCATTATTCTTTTTTTTTATGAAAAAATCACTATTTTGTACCTTCCAAATGCTTTTTAATCTTAACTTCAAAAATGCTGATACAATTACAAACTTTGTTGATACCATAACCAAATATAAGATTCATCATTCATCCATTTCTTCTCCACTCAAAAAAAGGTCTCACCATTGGAGAGACAGTAGTATTCAAGAATTCAGTTAGTGTTAAACAATAATTAAAACATATTCTTTTATTTAAGATATTAATGAGAGCTTACTCGAGATCCACGAAGAATGCCTATGGGCAGATTCAAGCCCCAACGGCCTCCACATGACTGAATACAGGCCATAACAAGAAATGCTTCTCGGGACAAGTCCTTTTCCTTCATTGAGCTAGTGCAAATATCACAGTTTCCTGGAAAAAGCATACAGAATCATTTCACTCGCTTTAAGTAATTGCTCGTACCTCATCCCCAAGTATAGAAACCCAGAAATGTTATCAACCAGTCTATTTAGGAAGCCCATAGCATAAGACCCGTCAGAACATTTTAAAACAAAAATATTTTGTCCCATTCAGTTCTTTTTCTTCTTTAAAGTGTGTCGGAGATAAGTCAATGTTGTAGAATCAAACACTAATTTTATGCAACAATGCTCTGACCTCGAAAATGTGAAATCAGACAAAACAAAATCCATGTCCTAGATGCTTTGCACTCTAAGTTGACACAAATGTTAAAACTCTTTTGTAAGATCCCAATTACGTAAACAAGACATCCTTCTATGCCAGTAACAGATGACTATTCTTGATTTTGTGTTGGTAACCAACAATAATGGCACAAAATCAAGTCAAACATAAACATCTTGAAAAAATACCAAGATATTCCCAGGAACAGAGAGATTTTGATAGAGATCATACCACAATCATCATGGGCATACTCATCCGCAAAGTAATCCAACAAATATTTTCGTCTACAAGTTGAGAGCATGCAGTAATGTTGTGCAGCAGAAAATGCTTCCATAATAGCTTTTCTTTGAGCTGCCTGGCCAGTAGTCACAATACCAGGATGTTCAACAGAACTAAAGAGACAAATGCAATATATGGTCCATTTTGGAACCAGGATGAAGAGCAACATACTGAACGAGCTTCAGCAGAGTAGAAATCAGCTTTTGCGAAGTCACTTCTTGTGTAGTAAAGCCAGCAAACTGAAGGAATGCCATCTCTGCCACATCGTCCACTTTCCTGGTAGTAAGACTCCAGACTCTTTGGGCAGCCGTAGTGTATCACATACCTTATGTTTGGTTTATCTATACCCATGCCGAAAGCAACAGTTGCAACCATGACATAGAATTCATCTCTGATAAATGACCTGCAATAAGAAATGTAATCCATACTTCACTCATGAGGCCACAACCAAACACTAATGACACAAGAACAACTAATAAGCATAGCAAAAGAAAGGCAGATAAATTGGTTTCTGTGACAGACTTAGAAAGGCCAATTAATTGCCTGTACTAGCTTCAAAAGCAGAAGAGCTAAATGAAGAAGGATGAAACCTATGAGCCTCCTCACGTGCTTTATTAGCCATTTGCCCATGGTAGATTCCAGCTTCGATTCCTGCCTCATGAAGTAATTTGAAGATCTACAAAAACCATGATAATGGTATCATACGTCAAGTCACTAGGCCCTAGTGACATTGAATCACTAATAAAGCATGATGCACTGTTACGATATCATGAGAATGGCAACGCATCCATTTGACTTGATACTATCACGCAACAAGGACCAACAGTCTGTTGAAATTATCAGAACCTAGCAGACTAGCACGTGGAGAGACAGAATAAAGGAAAAAGGGAAACTACTAGACAGGAGGAGAAATAAAGTTCAGCATTTTCTCAACTGAAACAAACTGTAAGTTCCAAGCAAGCCAAACTTCATGAATCTAACCACAAAACCTTGGAGAAGGAAGACATTGAAATAAAAGCACAAGGGACTAATATTTGCAATACTTTCTACTCATTAATAGGTGTATTAAATCAGATCCACCAGTAACATCCTAGTGGACATGACAGAGGTGAGATGTGACCTCTTCAGTGTCTTTGACAGTTGTACAATATATTATTGTTGAATTTGCGTTATCCACATATTTAGAGATCTCCTCCACCAGCTGATCAACAAATTGAGAACTACGACTAAAAGATTTGACTCCATAGAAAAGATTTTTGCGATCAAACGAGCCAATAGCAACATGAGGGTCTTTCATCTGCAAGGAGTTCATAATGTCACTCCGAACTCTGAAAAGTAAGAAAAGAATAAAATTATTCGTCCAAAGCTTCTAAGATCTAAATAAAGAGAAGAAAAACTAAGACAAACAAAGTGGACTGTCAGCTTATATATACAAGTCTAACAAAGCTATGGTGTACATTCAATTTTATTATTATCAAGACTTAAGCACCCCATGCTATGAGAGACGTGAATAAATTATTGACAAGGATTAGAAGTTGCAAATAGTTTAACAAAAAACATAGATAGCATAAACCTGATCCAGCTTAACTTAGAACAGAAGCTGCATAATACACAAGCATGCTTGAAAAATTAGAACAATTAGTCAAGAGACAGCAAAAGTTAACATAATTCAATTGACTGTTAGATACAAGAGTACCTTGGCAAAGGACATAATTAAGGCTGATATCTCAGAATAAAGCTAGCTAACAGTTGAGCTTGAATATCAATTTTCCTTTTATCACTGGGAAATGACCGACTCACCCTAATAAATGTCCCTCTAAAATACAATTATTTATAACATCAAACACTGGAATCCCAACCAAAAAGTAGAAATTAAAATATTAAACAGTGTTTGGTAGAAAGTTTACTGAGTGGTCCGGATACTAACAAGCAGCAAGGAAACAAAATTATGAGATGGAATAAGAGTGTAGGGAAAGAAACTATATCCAGTTAGATCCTGTCCATCATGTTTCTGAAGCAGAATATGGCCCCGAAAAATTAAAAGACAAAAAGAAACTGCAGAAGTTGGGAAAGCAAAAGTAAAAAAACAAATTACACAACTTGAAAAAGTATATACTTTTCTGTAGCAGTTGCTGTTAGGCCAACAAATGGAACATTCAAAAGAACATTACGCAGCTTGTCTAACTTTTTATACTCCACCCTGCAGGAGAAAAGGAAGTTCCATGAGACAATAGGAAAAAGGCCAAAGAAATATCATTTACAAGGCAGAAGCAGATGAATACTATAAGAGAGAACTAAAATGTCCAAGCAATATTGAATTGAAAGAGCAAAGAAATAATGAAGAACCATACTCTATATTACAAGGCAGAAGTAGACTCCACAAGGAAGAACAAAAATATCTTGATGGAATGATGCTATAAATACACTATTACTAACATCTTTCTTCATGCTTGCAAAATTCAATATTAATCTGAAGAAACTTTCAAGCTAGACTACAAGAACCAAAGATGAAGGTACATTCAATTCTCAATCCACTTATAGATTAGTGCATACATTTGTAGAGAATGCACTTCAAGGAATTGAGGTCCACTAATTAGTGCAAAATTATAACCTTAACCCCCATGTGTGCTGCTTGTACCTTTTCAAGTTTTCCTATCTTACACAACCACATATCCGTCTTAACATTTGCATTTTCGTGATATTCATCATGTGGGTATTTGGGTCTAAGAAGGTTCATCATTTACTGCCACATAACATTGTTTGATGAAGACTGCAACATAACATTGTTGGTCTCAATACCACTCTATACGACTTGCCTTTCACTTTGTTAGGTATTTTTTCCAAACAGTAAAGAGAAATTTCATTAAGCAACAGCACTAAGATGCAAAAAAACAAAGTGAAATTCCTTCTAACAGTAACCAATAAAATCTATCAGTATTCAGCCACCTGTACATATTCCTATACACACAAAAAATACAACAAAAATATTCAATTCTTTTTTTGATAAGGTAAATAATTTTATTAACAATTGGGGACTAACCCCGTATACAAGCCGTATACCAAAAAAAAAAGAGAACCTACACCAAAATATAGTTCTCAACAAAGGAGATCCAATTCTCTACAATTAGTCCTGATCTTAAGCATGGAGTAAGCACTTCCTTCAGAATACCTCTGGCTTATCTTTTTCCACATTGTCCCCCAAATGCATAGAGAGATGGTGTTCCATATTATCTTCCCCGAGCTTTGCTCTGACCTCTTTAGCCTCGGCAATCTATCAGTTCCATTGTTGTTCCAGGCATAGTCCAAGTCATCCCCGGTGTGCTTAGGAAAAAGGACCATAACTGGCTTGCTTTACAGCAGTGCAAATTACATGGTTAATGCTTTCACACTCTTCTCATAGGTAGCATCGATTGCACAGCTGGACTCCTCTCTTCTGGAGGTTCTCTTGGGACAAGTGCACTTGATGAGACACCATCCAAGAGACAAGTCACTTCCAGAGGTGCTTCAGATTTCCAGAACTTCTTCCAACTTGCTGCATTGCACCGTCCATCCCTTCTTGTAAGACATAGGAAGCAAGTCTTAAACAGTAAGCGTCACCTTTCCTTGTGCCTTCCACACAAGAATCTTCTGCATCAGAGTAGCTCTTTGCACTCTTCTAGAGTCTTAAGAAAACACTGCTACTTTCTAGCTCCAAGTAGTTCAAGTTTCTTCTGAACCTCACATTGTATCCTTTTACATTGCATTGAGATTAATTTGTATTTACTCACCAGATTGTAAAGCTGATGAAATTGCTCCTTCATGGGGGTATGCCCGATCAAGTCATCATGAAAGAAGGATAATCTTCTATCACCTATTCACAAGGAAATTTCTTCTCACTGGTAATTTATATAGAAGTTACACATACTGATAAAGAAAAAGGAAATTCTTCTGTCATTTCCAATTTTAAAACCCACTATTTTCTCAAAATTAGGCCACATGACCACAATATTTTTCCAGCAGCCCAACCTATATGTTCCTGTGGGTGCTTGGGTCCACCATTCTCCTTGCTTTCCATATTTCTCTTTAATCAAACATATCCACAAGGCATCCTCCTCTTTATTAAACCTCCATAGCCACTTCTTTAGTAAGCTTCTATTTTGGAGTCTCATATTCTTTATGCCCAGTCTTCCTAGTCTTCACCAATCATAGCAATGTCCCATTTCACCAAGTAGTAAGATTTGACTTTGTTAGGTATCTCTTTCTAACGCATAGCACTCCATCAACAGTAACACTGCTGCAATTTAAGTAATAAGATTTTAATTCTATATGTTACAACTTCATTCTTCATCTATCATTCAATTATCCGGTCAAACTGAGTCTGAATATTTGAACTGTCTACATTTAGGCACTGCAATCGCATTCTCGCTTCACCCACATCCCTCTTGGGAAACGGGGACTATACTTCCAGTATTATGTCTTACTCCTGCTTCTCGTAAAATCATTACACTCTAGAGTGTTTCTACATATGGAGACACTTAAATGAACATCTAACCAAGAAGCAAAACTGGATCCAAAGCGATTCAACTACCACTGTTTCACATTTTTCAGCTCGGAAGAATTGCACAACTCAGAAAATATAATCTTGAAATTTATTGATCTTCAGCCACTGCTATCAGTACCTCTAAACTTGGTCTTTTTTTCTTGAAGCAGCATAGCCATACACGCGCAAGATATCAAATAATACATTTGCTAATAACCATGGCAGATGGACCCAAGAATACGTGAACAATTCAAATGTCAAAATGCAAGGATAATGTGGTGCAATCTGACCTGAAATCGTGACCCCATTCTGAAATGCAGTGTGCTTCATCAACAGCCAACAGACACATCCCAGCTTTCAACAATCTTGACCAGAAACTGCAGCACGTTCCAAAAGTAAGGGTGGAACTCATTCATATGTAAAAGAAGCTAAATCCATTGGAAAAACATCTTAAGATTCTTAACTTGAAAATCATCATTACTGCCAGGATAAAAACCTCGCTAAGTGAATGACAGAAAACAAAAAACATCAATAAAAATAGTAAACAGTAGTCAGTGTAAAACCTATACTAACTGTTTACTGAAAGTTCCAGTGTTTTTCACATGAGCCAAATTGGGCCATTTAAAGATGGAAGTGAGAATACATGCAGCAGGTGAACGTGAAATTGAAGGAATCCGTCAACAACAGTGGAGCCTAACCAGTTATACACAACAATCCTCTTGCCGCAACTTGATATAAGAACTCATGCTAGGAGCAGAAATAATCTTGAGATATATATCGAAAAACCATTTGGTTTTGATGAACTTCTTCAGCAAGATATTAGCTAAATCACTGGATTCAGCAATGCTACAGAAGTTATAAGAGTGTATAAGAACTTCCTTTAGGTATTCGTGGAGCTTTTTCACTTAGACATATGTGTTTCTAGATTACACACCTGTTAGGAAGCGCACAAGCCTTTTCCGGAGTCATATACAGCACGTCATAGTGACCCAACTCAGCATTTGTCTGCACCCCACGATTAGTCTGAGCACTTGAAAGATAGTCAGCTTTAATCCCCCTTTGTTTCAATGCCATCACCTACACCAGGACAGAGTATCTTCACGACATCTTTTTTATGCTAAGAGAAAAAAGCATACAACACTAGGTTTTTTTACCTGATCTTGCATCAAAGAAATGAGAGGACTTATAACTAAAGCAGTCTTTTCGGAGATCAATGGGGGAACCTGATAGCTTAAACCAACAATTCAAGCAAAAAGGTCAGCCCATGCGTGTGTGTGTTTGTGGGATGTTTAAATATTGACAAAAGGTTGAAGCATACCACAATGACTTGCCACTACCGGTGGCCATTACCACCAAACAGTCCTTTCCATCTAAAATTTTCTCTATAATCTCCTTCTGATAAGGTCGAAACTCTGTGTACCCAAAATATTTCTACACCCATTGGAAAATGGAAATTCTATCAAGTCACGTACGTAGAAACGCACAAATACTAATAACAAAACTAAAAAGCAAGACATTAACTACAAAACTTCAAACAGAATTTTAAGATAGATTAATGAAGGGAAAAGGGGAAAATAGATGAAAAATAAGAAAAACCTTAAGAGTCGAATGCATTTCTTTGTTTGCCGTTATCGTCGGAGGAACGAATCGTCGTGAACTTCCTCACTGGGATTTTTCACTTTACTGGGAATATTTGCTATATGTACCCCGAAGTCTGAGCTTTTCGCGCCATTTCTTTGAGCAATTATAGAGTGCCACGTACGGAGAGTTCTCTTAATTAGTAATTACTCTTGGAATAGTCCAAAATTAACATGTGTCCTAGATTTTGCTAAAATAAACTTGGATTTTATTTGTCAAATACATATTTTACCATAAATTTTATCTATATTTGAAAAATCTCAAATTCCAAAATCAGCTCATTTTGGCACAACTCCCTCATAATACACATGTTTTTCCAAAATAAATTTGGGAAATATGTTTTGAAAACGTATGTTCAAACACATTTTCATCTTCAAGTCAAACTTCACCCAAAACAGATTTTTCAAAATAAATTTGAGAATCTATGGTCAAACGCTAGCTTAATATTATGGTTCAGAATTGTGAACTCAGTAGTGAGTAGTTTTATCGGAATGGAAATAATTTATTTGTTATTTATTCATAGAGCTATAACCAGATTTTTTACTAAATAAATAAATAGAAAAACTTCAAATGACACTAAACACACTCTACTTGTTCTCCAAAATGGCTGTCGTGTAACTTTGGTGTATTATTTATTGTAGACATCTTTAAAAAACATTGTTACAAAAATAAAATAGCACTCCTTCTATTCCCAATTAGAATATGAGATCATGGAATCCTCAGGATAATTGAAGGGCTTGTAACCCTAAACCCTAATTCTGCAATGGCTATCACTGTTAGATTAGTGGTATAGTGTTCAGCTATAGCAAACAAATTTGAGTACAGGAGAAAACCACAACAGAATGTAGTCATATCTTACCTCCCCACTTAGATGGGAATATCTTACCGCTAACACCAGAATGTAGTCATATACTAGTTCATAATATCCAAATGTTACATCCATGGAATAGTTTTTGATCAATAAAGACAATAATGAGATGACATATTTGCCTCTTCACTAGAAAAGTTTTCTGTATTCATCTGCCTCTTCAACCATCTCCTCCATGCTTCTGTCTTTCCTTTCTTTGTCCAGGTCAAACGATTGCTTCATCTCCTTCTCCTTCACGTCGATCTGCATGAATAATGCAAAACATTAGTACCGGCTTTACATCCAGCCAACTAAGTATTAGTAATCAGTAGCAGATATTTGAATCCTACAGCATCATAAATCTCATCATTCTTTTCAAAGTCACCACTTTTACGCGGGAGGATGTGAATATGAACATGAGCAACTGTCTGCCCCGCCTGGGGTCCATCCTGAGATATTAACAGAAGCAAAGAACTTAGGACCAGCTTCTCAACCAGTAAAATAAGCCAAAGGAAACAAATAATAATAAAACAACAACATAAATGAAAGTATACATAACTCCATCACAAAGAAAATCTGGCTATCCTTTTTACGTTGTACAATGATGCCAAGAATACTTTATAAATATCAAATTCTGCATTCAGCTGTCTCTTTCAGAAATCCGAGCATATCAGGTTTTACAATAATATCTTTAATGATAACAACTAAAACTATAACAACTGTGCCTTCTTACTTGGATTGTAAATGTAAGAGAGGATGCTTTGTGGTAGGACTCAAGTTGCTTGCCCACTTTTTGTGCTGTAAGCCACAAGTCGCTAGTTTCATCAGCAGTAAGATCAACAAAGCGCTTTACTTCGCGTCTTGGGCAGATAAGCACATGTAAATCTCGTTAAGTAGACCAAATATGATGCTTCAGATTTTGAATGCCACTCCATAATCCATAATACCCCAAGGAAAAGAAAAACAAAAGTATACAAGCATACTTTCAAGAAACTAATAGATGTAGAGTGTAAACACAAAATTGAACCTATTAATTGGTGGGAGAAAACTTATGTTGCAGTTATCACAAAATATTGGAACAAGAATCATCCCCAACAGACATAACATCTTTGTTAACTGTCTATTAATATATATTTCAAGAATTATAAACCTCATAATGACGGTCAATGAAAAGTTTATTAACTGCATTGGAGGATGAGTTTGTGAGAGGAATCATTCAGACCACAGCCAATAACACTATCTTGTCTGATTACAAACTTTCATAGTCCAGCCACGGGAATCAACTCTTCTGTATTACATAAATTAATAACCATCAGATGTCTCCGTACTTTTCGATATCATAGCTAACTTTTATCGGATGTTTTTTCTGCATCTGTGAGTATGTGATGTATAATGTAGCAAAGATGGGTAAAGACCCAAACCAAGTTAAGTGTATTAAGATAATTGCCAACAAATTTTTGACGGATAATTGCAAGATCAATGAGAGATGAAAATGACATTGCAATCAGTTGCTCAACACAAATCACAACGATAAAATCGCATATGTTCATATATCCATGACAGAAACCTTAGCTATATTGATAGAATTAGACCTATGAAAGTAAAGTACTATGAATGTTATGAGGGTTAGCCTCCATAAGAAGAATGTAAGTGATGTGAGATTAGAAGGGACTAAGGTATACAGGTGCAGACAATTCAAATATTTAGGCTCAGTCTTCCAGGAGGATGGCATGATAGATAAAAATGTAATGCATAAAACAAAACAAAAAAACAAAAAAAAAAAGATAGTTGAAATGGAGGGATGACAGGGTAGCGCTTAAAGATTGGAAGACACCCACTAAAGTGAAAGTCAAATACTATATAATGGCTGTGAAACTAGTAATGTTATATGTAGTGAATGTTGGTCCTTTAAACCTTAACATATCCGCAAGAAATGCAAACGTTAAGATGGATGGTTATATACAGGATATGACAAGATTAGAAATGACCACACACAGAGGATATACTATAAGTAGCAGTGAAAATAAAATAAGAGGTTACTTGACATGGTTTATCTTCACATGCAATGATCCATATGTACAATGATATAACAATTGAAAGTGATAAAAGTGAACAAGGAAGACCTCAAATCATATCAAGGAAAGCTGTCTCAAAAGATCTAGATCTCTCGGACTCAATGCAGACTTACAAAGAACAAAACAAAAGAAGCAAAAAATGCTTAGTTGCTGACAATAAGATTTTTATTTTCATTTTTTATAAGGTAGTTTTATTGATATAATAGTACTGAGAAGCTACCAGCAGAAGTACAAAAGATGACAAGCAGGCTCCCTGCTATGTTACATCTTTAGAGAATCCAAACTTGTTGTTACACTTACATTAGGATCAGTATTTGTCATGAGTATTTTTATTATGATAGGAGACTTGTATTTTCATGCATGGATAAGTGTAAGCTTTAAAAATCTCTACAGAAATTTATTTTAAAAATAGAGAACAAATAATTTTAAAAAAAATGAACTTTTTATTTTCCTTAAAAGTTAGATTACTTAGTATTAAAAATGACTCAAATAGAACAGAATAGACACTGAGGATTTGATTGAGCCTAGTTGGTTGATTAATTGAGTGATTGCAAGTAGCATTGCATTACCATTTAAAAGAGTGCTGGACTTTCTAAACTGATCCTCAGAAGTATACTCCATTTGAGGATATACACCAAAGTCCCAAATACATGTATTTCTGGAGTTAAAGCCACATTTAAGCACAGAGGGATCTTACTAAAAGTAAATTGAGGACATAAAGCACCATATTTCAGCTTCCTCTGTATCATCACAAGTAAGCGACTATATTCACATTAGAAAATATTTAATGAATCTCATACAAGCCATTCGATCACAGTCTGGAAAAGGATATGACCTGCACAGAAAAATAAGAGTGCTCAATAGATGGTACTCATGCGACAACGGAAAGTGATGACATAAAAATAAACTAATACTAAAGTGATTTTCTTTTACGATACATGAGAAATATGAATAATGATCACAAAATACAAGGGACTATAAGAAGGATATACAAATAACAGAAGTATGCACTCTGAAACTGATACTTAAGGACAATGTTATCAAAGGCGCGCTTTAAGCGTGCTTAAGCCCTGAAGCGAGCCTCAAAATATGTTGAGCGCTTCGCGGGCGCATCAGTGTTGTCATCAAAGCTCTAAGGCATACTTTTCCTTGCCAATGAGCGTAATCCTGAAGAGGCGACACTAAACAATTGATATTTCACTTTCTCATAACTTTTCCTCAATTTCTAAAATATTTGGTATTCATACTTATAGATATTAGTCTTGGACTACACATACATATTTGTAGTTTTTCTCCATTTGCGCCTTTCTTCATTAAAGGCTCACGCTTTATTTTCGCTTTGCGCTTAAAGCCCCAACAGACCTTGGAGTTTTTTCGTACTTTTCGCCTTTGATAATACTGTCCAAGGAAGTAGCACAAAAGAGAGGCACTCGGCAGAGAAAACATTGAACGTGTTTGTTTATAAATTTTGTTGGAGAAGAATCTTGTATGAAGAATGCAGAATCAGGATAGAGTTTCCATAGATTCCACATTGTATGAAGCACTGCATGTGTCAAGGATGAATAAGAAAAACTCTGCTATCGCTTAACTATAAGTATGCATATTTTCTCTCCTGTCTTTTTACTGTCAAAGCTTGCTCTACAATTTTCCAACCATCCAAATGAATGGTGTTAATTGTTATGTGTATTGAGTACAGCTCCTGGATCAGTGGCGGACAACCGGGTGAACCCGCTTCGCCAAAAATAATACGGTGTATATATATAAATTATGATTAAAGCAGCATAAATTTTGTATAAATATTTTATTTGAACCCACTTGACAACTACTAAAATTATGTACATCCGCTCGCCAAAATTCTGGGTCCGCCACTGTCCTGGATGCATCACTCCTTCTATCAAGGGTTAAAGTTTCAGTCAAAAATAACAGGTGCTTATTACTAATTAAAGAAAATTAGGGGGAAAAAAGATTAAAAGATCAAATTTCAGTTCAGCGGAGAAAGAAAGTGAGAGAAGATGATCTTTATTAGCATATATGTAATTTTAATAAGACTTACCAGGAAGAACGGGACGGAGGTTGACCAAGGCATAGGACAAATCAGTTGAGTAGAAAACTTCTTTTTTGTCAATCTTGTATGGCCCAAACATATAAGAATCAGCTTCCATCTGAGTTTAAATTTGAAAAAAAAAAAAAAAAGATATGAGTGCAACAATGATATGTGCCTGGGGAAACAGATTGATGAGTGAAAGAAAAAAGGAAGGTGGGATTTGACATACCTTGGACTGGGAATGACTGATTGAAGAAAAGACTCGCGCTAAGTGGAAGAAATGATTAGTGGGTGTGAAGGCGGACTGAAATTGAATGCCTCCAATGAAATTTGACAATGGAGTGACGTTATGTGATGAAACAAAAGACAGTAGCTTTAACATTTCTAGGTTTGTATTCTGGAATTTGGAGCGGGTAGTACACTAGCACCGTCCCCCGTGAATGGGTCATTCTTAGGGGTGGTATGATTCATGAGATGAAAAACAATAAATGTGGAATTATTTAATCTTGTAGTATTTGCTTGGATTTTTATTTTATAATTTTGAGATTAGTTAACAATTTAAGTATTATTTTTATATCATATTTAATGTGAGATAATTTTAAAAATAGTTAATCCCGAGATAAATGCCATTTTTCAAAGCTTTCATCCAAAAGTCTTTAAGAAAATCAAAGTTATAACTAAAAATAAAACTTAACTTAAGTTTACTTCCTATAAAATCAAATATAAATGTCGACTCACCCTTTCAAGTCCCAGTTGCTACTCCCGATCCTATGAGGTTAGAGACTGGGCCTTTTCTGCCTTTGGTTGGTGAGCAACCAATAGTAATCACTGCTTTTGCCGCAGCTGCTTCTCAACCTACAACACTATCAGCTTCATCCTCTTCTACACCAGTTGTGCCTTCATCACTAGCATATGTTGCATCTCTTCCACCGGTCGTAGACGCCCAAGAGAAGGATGTCCTTCCTCCTCAGTCTCCTGACCATGGGAATTTGGGGCACAACTATACACCCCCTTCTGCAGATCCCCGAGGGAGGAGGAGCGGCTCTCTCTCTGTGTCAAAGGAGTGCCATCTGTTGTCCAGGCCGGTGGAGCTCGCCAACTATCTGAAGCCACTAGCTTCAGAAAAAGATAAGAAGAAAATACACTCTCTTTCAGGGGAATGTATGTTGAATAATGCCATACACAATGCGGCAGCAGTACCTTACTTTTTCTCTTATTACTTGTTTCTATTCATCTGTTGCAATAGGGCTTCTGACTTTGATATTCGTTTCGCAGGTCAACTTCCTTGCTTCCAAAGGCCTTCAGATATTGATCCTTGACAAAGTGGGACTTATGTTCGAGCGAGATCAACTATTGACCGAGAGGAATCAACTCGATGCACGCCGCACGGTTCTAGAGGCGAAGGCTGCTGAAGCGATCAGGTTTGAGGCCCGGTTGCAACAGAGTGAGCAGGAGGTGATGGCTCACAATCAAGAAGCCACTCAGCCACATGTACAACATCAATATGCAAAGGCTAAGTGGTCTAAGTCTCAAGATGCTCCTCTTGCTGATATTTTGCGCGAGTCTGCCTCTATTAAACGAGCAAAGAATTTGGAGGCAACTTTGAACTCCAAAGCTGAAGAGGCTGCTGTCGAGGAAAAACGGGCCCGGATGAAAGGGAGGTATATGAATATTATGGAGCAAAACTGGGTCCACAAATCTACGCTCCGTGATCTCGATCTTAGCCTTGGATCCACAAGATCCGAGAGGGGTGGCCTTTTGGCCGAGGTTGACAGGCTTAAGGAAAAACTTCAGCACCAAGGGGGTTCCCTCGTTATTGAAAAAACAAACTATATGTACCATATGAGGAGGGAAACCCTAGAAGAGGCCAAAGCTGGCATTATTGATATTGACGATGAGATCGCCAAGGCCTGAACGCTGGAGTTAATTAATCGAGAACTTCTCCCGGCTCAGCCTGATGCCACTAACTCTTCTAGTACATGTTCTGAGTTTTCGGGAACCGAGGAGGAACTTGAAGAGAATGATGATGAAGGCCAAGATCCTGTGCTGGCGGAAGATCCACCTACTTCTCCCGGGACGTAGATGCCTCTCTTCCCCCGAGTTTCAGTGGCGATGAAGTTTAGCCTTTTCCCTTTCTTTTCTTTTATTGTTTTCCTTTTGTATCTTTGTACTTATTCCGCTTGGCATTTTTGATAAATAAAAATGGTCTTTTGTTTAAGTATTGCGCAAAGTTCATTCTTTTTGCGTCGAATTAAGTAAGCGTTCAGGTGTGTTTTCTTTCGATAGCTTTTGGGTTCCGGGCATAAATTCTTTCAGAACCAACTCTCTACTATGAGGGTTTTATCAGAGAGGGCCCTTTTATGTTTACGGTGCTCTTGAAGAGAACGTCTCTTGTTCATTTCGGCACTAGCATTTGAAGTTTTCAGGTAACTTTCAAATAATAAAATTAGTTCATTGTTTGGAAAAGAAATAAGATAAAAATAAAAAGGACTTCATTGATTCCTTCTATCTTCAAAGTACATAAGCATTCGTTTGCTAAAAAAATTGTCAACACATGCGGCTAACTTGTACAACTTGTTTCTATGGGGCTAGCGTGAAGTCCCCGGTCCCAATGAGACATTATTGTTTCCGAGTCTCGTTGTCCGATTTTCGTGGCAATCATGTTGTCGAATTCTCGTACTATTCCCCCTAGTGTTCAAATGAAGTATTGCAGATTGGAACACTGGAAATCTTGCTTCTTTGAGGAAAAACACTTGTGAACGGTTGAATAGCCTTTGCAGCATTGACAAATTTTATTTCCGATTAGAAATTTGTCATCGAGCGAAAGACTATTTAATCCTCCCGCAATGCTTTGTTGTTTCAGTGCCTTGTCATTTAAAGGTCTTAACTCTACTAATGACGTTTCCTTCATAGTATGCTTTCAGTTGCTACCTCGCTATAAAACTTGCCAAAGAAACCGTTTGGAACAAAATCTGGCCGAAAGGAAATAGAGTGCAGCACATACTTTCAGTATAGGCACGATCCATCAACAACAATACCTCTTGAGGTGAGTCACGTTCTAGTTGTAGGGCAATTTGACTCCATCTTGATTCTCCAACTCGTATGAACCTTTACTAGTGAAACCCAAAAATTGGTAGGGCCTTGCCACGTTGGACCCAACTTCCTGCCGTTGATTTCTCGAGTTTTCTGAGTTACTTTCCTCACAACCAAGTCTAAGAGAGAAAGGTATCTCTCCCGTGCTTGATTTTCCCGTCGTCTGGTACGCCCACAACACGTCCGGTAACTCTTCGTGTCACTTGCCTTTGGCTGCTTCCGACCTCTTTTTGAGGTTTTGAATAATCACCTTATTGTTTGATTCTGCCTGCCCATTAGCGCTCGTATGGTATGGTGAAGATGTAATCCTCTTGATCTTCAGGTCTCCAAGAAGTTTTGTGACTTTAGAGCCTACGAACTGTGGGCCATTATCACAGGCAGTCTCCTTCGGTATTCGGAATCGGCAGATTATGTTTTTCCACAGGAAGTTTACCATTTCGTGCTCACCAATATTTTGGTAAGGACCTTCTTCCACCCATTTAGTGAAGTAGTCGATTAAAATTAAAAGAAATCTCACCTTCAAGGGACCCGGTGGAAACGACCCAACTATATTCATCCCCCATTTCATGAATGGCCATGGGGACAGTACAGAAGTAAGAGTTTTGTCGGTTGGTGCACCAACTGTGCATAACGCTAACACTTGTCACATTTCTGAATGAATGCCTTTGCGTCTTGTTCAATCCGAGGCCACTAGTATCCTGCCCTAACTAAATTTAGTACCAACGAATCTACACTGGAATGATTCCAGCAAATTCCTTCATGAACCTCTCTCATGACATAGTCTGCCTTCAGGCTCCTAAACATCGGGCCATCGGGCATTGGAATGTCCTTCTATATAACTCCCCCCCCCCCATAGGCTTTACCGAGTTGCTTTGGTGTGGAGTGCCTGGGATGCCTTTGGGTCTTCGGGAAACTTGACATGCTGAAGGTAATCGATGAACTTATTCCTCCAGTCCCAGACTAGGTTGGTTGTATTTACTTCACAATAACTGTCCACATCTAGTACCGAATGCATAAGTGAATAACAGTATCGTAATCTAATCCCTTCAACTCCGTGAATGACCCCAAATTGCTAATGTGTCTGCTTCAACGTTTTCTTCTCTCGGGATGTGGGTTATCGACCACTCCCTGAACCGTGTGAGAAAAGTTTGAGCTTTAATCACATATTGTTTCATGCGTTCCTCCTTTGTGTCAAAGATCAAATATACTTGGTTTACCACCAGCTGCAAATCACATTTGATCTTTATGACCTTGGAGCCAAGTCCCCGGGCCAATTCGAGTCCTACAATCAATACCTCATACTCGACTTCATTGTTAGTTAAAGGACCTGTTTTTATGGCCTGCCTCAAGGCCTCTTGTTCTTATGTTTTATGGAGTTTTGGAGGAGAAAAGGTGTGGATAAACACCACATAATGATGGAATGGTAGGCTGGTCGTTCGTCGTTATATTTTTAGGTTGTTTGACACTACTTTGATTTTCGTTTTATGTATGAAATGATTAGGGTGTGTGGTATATTGTGATGGAGATAAGGTTGGAAAATGGTGCATATATGTTGTTATTGTTGTGTTCTTGTTGTTGTTGGTATATAGTATTGGAGGAGGGCCTTGTTACAGGGAAATGCTACCCAAATTTGCGTAAACGAGCTACTAGTATTGTCTTCTTTTAGTCAGGAGATCAGAGAGTTTATATATATAAAGTATTACAGTATTTTCACCACCACTGAGTTCTATTGGGCAACCTCTGATTAGATGGTAAGTTATATACCAAACCTACTGTGGCCGAGCGCCTATGAGCAAGCCCAGAATGGCCGAGATACAGAGCCTAGTATGACCGAGCGCCTATGAGCGAGCCTACTATGACAGAGCAGTTATACATACCGAGCCTTATAGGGCCAGACAGTTATTTTACTTACTATATTTAGAGAGATGAGTTAGTATTAGCAGGTAAGCATATCTTCAATTATATTTGACTCCTAAGTACTTTCAGTTATTATATTATCATTTCAGTTTCAACTTTCAATTATTCTATTACCTTACATACTCGATACGTTATTTTGTACTGACGTCCCTTTTGTTGGCGACGTTGCATTTCATGCCTGCAGGTCCTGATAGACAGTTGGACAGATCCTCCCAACAGACATAGTCAAACATCAGCTTGGTTGGTAAGCTCCACTTCCTTGGAGTTACCAGGTCTAGACCTTGGAGTTACCAGGTCTAGACCTTGGAGTCTATTTTATATATACAGGCTTAACATGGTCGGTTGAGGCCCTGTCCCGACCATGGTACAGTTCAATTATCTCTAGAGGCTTGTAAATGAGTCCTGTATATTTTTTATATCAGTAGATGTTCATGGCAACTTTTTCAGCCTGGTAACTTATATATATATATCAGCTTTTGGGTATGTTTACCCCTCATATGAGAGAGACATTATTTTCAGATGATTCTGAATATTGCCTCATTGACCTAAGTTGAGGGTTACCCCTCCAGATTTCATAGTTACAGAGTGGTACGCTCGGGCCGAGTATGGCACCGGGTGCAGGCCATGTCTCTTCAGGTTTGGGGCATGACAAACTTGGTATCAGAGCAGTTATATCCTAGAGGGTCTACCGTGTCTAGTAGAGTCTTGTTTATGGGTGTGTTGTGAACCACACTTATAAGTAGGAGGTTACTAGGCATTTAAGACGGTCACTCTTTCTTCTTACTCTAGATCGTGTGGTAGAGCTCAGTTGTAAGATTCAAACTCCTAACTTTTATTTTAGTCGTAATACAACGATACCTGCATCTAGAAAGATAGTTGGTAAGAGATTGAATGTGGCTGTAGAAGAATTGGGTCAGAAGAACTCGATTCTGCATCATGCTTACGATGAGTAAATGTAAGGTCTTCAGCAGATCATGTGTGTACTATGACGTGTAAGCTTCTTGATAAGGAAATCTAAGGCATGAATATCTATCCAACTATATGGTAAAAAGCAATAAGAGAATCAGAAGGTAGATACAACTTTCAACAATTGCAGAATCATAGTAAGAGATCTCCTTGTGAGACACCCAAATAGTGCACTCTAGAATAGAACAGTCAGATATGAATACTAGAATGTTCAGAAATTTCCGAAGACAGGCAGTGGAATCCTAGAAGGGATAAATATCTACCTTAGTATGGCTCCCGTCCCTAGTCAAGAGAGAACGTTAGGTGACCCGAAGAGCTAGTAGATGGTGCAAGGGGAGCTAAAAGCGAAAGAATGTTTTGTTGAAATTTTAAGAATAAAGTGATAAACAAAGATATTAGTAGGAGAATAAAAAGAGAGTAAATGAAGTATTATGAGTAAAATGTGATAAATTGGTGAGAACGATAATTCAAAATATGACAGGATGACAGAGTCTATAGTCAAGTGAAGGAAAGACAACAAGTGACATGACTTGAGACCATAAAGAGTATAAGCCATTACGTCATATCCTTATTTCGAGAAATGATTTGGTGACTCCAACATGATTACCAGAATGATAAGTTAGACCTATTATGGGCTAGTAAACAAGAAAAACAAATTGAACATGATTTAGGGACCGAAGGATTTTATAATAGTCGGCATCGTGAGAATTTCAGAGATCACGTTCCAAAAATAATAGAATGGACAACGGAAGAATAACCTTTAAAGGTCATTTAGGAAGATGCTTCCCTAAAGAAAGTACAGTGAGCAGAGTTAAGCTTAAGGGACTAAGTGTGCTAGTTACACTAGGTGTCACCCTCATGCATAAGAAATATCCGGGGCACAGAAGAGTTACGGCAAGGAGAGTAAGAGTCAGTGAAGACGTGAAAAGACGTTGAAGATGAGGAGGTAAAATATTTATAAGTAAATCTTCATAGCGTTAAATGTTAATACTCTCCTAAAGGGAGAAGATGGTGTGATAACATATTAAGTCGGAGTTAAGTGGTTCAGGTAACAATAAAATAGTAAAGGAAGAATGCGGTAAAATGGCGAAAGGAATGATATTGCATTTATTCAGATCCTACAGATATGCTATGACTCCAGAACATTATGCAAGCACGACGCCGGAGAGAGGCATTAAGGGTTCCCACACCATATGTTATTAAATAAGTGCAAATGAACATTTGATACATTAGGAGCCAGTGCAAAAGGTAAGTTAAGACAAAAGACATAACCCAAGAGAGGTTATGCAGAATATAAACATGAGCATGACTGATGAGTAGTTAGTAGTTGATTCAGGAAGAGCTTAGTTATGGCTAGACAAGAGATCTCAGATAAATCAGTAGATCATGCAAGATAAACGTAGTAAAACCCAGCATAGGAAATTCAGTCTCGCAGATACGACATCGTAATCCTTGAGAAATATTCAAATAGGAGTTGGAGTAGTAAAAGGTACAATATAAGTGTTACAGAAATAAAAGAGAGTTCCACTAGGGAGACAATCGAAATTTCAGTTCAGAAGTAACCCTACGAGCATAAGGGTGTAGAGATAAGTAACTAAAGATAATTATTGGCGACTAAGTACATCAAGAATTCATCGGGTATAAGATGTAAAAAGCTCCCAGCTTTACAAGAGTTAGAGGGTCTTCCTTAAGTGCTACAACGAAAGATTAGCTGAGGAAATAAGGAAGAAGGCTTCAACATAATCATAGTGACCTAAGGAAGAAATAAACTTGTAATAACAGTCTCACTACGACATTGTATGCACTCCATAACAAGGTGGCACATGTCGTGACTAAGGAACGAGAAGTAAAATCAAAAGTAATATTCGAGATCATATGAGTTGCACGAAATTCTAATAGGTGTGGGCACTAAGATAAGCCAAGTATTCATGCAACAATAGGCAGAACGACCAGGAGAAGTAATTGCTTACTTTTAAAGAAAGCTAAGAAGGCACGAAAGGAATTATTCGATCTACGACCCAGAGTTAGTTACGTTATGACCGCACTCATGATTTCGGAGTACTATCCATACAACATATATGTTCACATTCATACAGTTATGAGAGACTTCGGTATAGGTTAAAAGAAAGAATTGAGTCCACTTACAGACAAGGGCTTGAATTGTTAGAAGGTTATATCGTGGATGTTCTATAGCGTCTAGAAAGGCTAAGGTAATAACTAATACCCTGAGCCATATATCGAAAGAAAGATTAAGCCTACATAAAGTCTAATAGAGAAGAAGAATCTAAAGAGTTAATCAGCAAAGTAAATCAGGAGTATGATTATAAGACCAAGATAGTATAGAAATCGTGATTGAGAACATTGCATAAATCACCCTTAATAACGATCTACGATAAACCCAGTTAGAAGAGCACCAGCCTCATAAGAAGTCTATATGAATCTCCCTCCGGATTGTGTATACACCAGGAGGTGCAAATATTATAGTAGAGCTTCAAGTTGTGGATGTGAATCCTACCTATGTGGAAGGGAGGTTGATGTGTGGCTAGAATTCGTGATTTTAAGCATTATTTACCTCGCATTTTATGTACT